>CAUYSK010120431.1:0-86454 GCA_963575035.1 Avahi laniger
AGGCATGTGCCACTATGCCCGGCTAGTTTTTGTTTTCTATACATTTTTAGTTGTCCAATTAATTTCTTTCTATTTTTGGTAGAGACGGGGTCTCGCTCTTGCTCAGGCTGGTTTCAAACTCCTGAGCTCAAACAATCCGCCTGCCTCGGCCTCCCAGAGAGCTAGGATTACAGGCGTGAGCCACCGCGCCCGGCCTCCACTAATATTTTGAAGTCAGATTACATCATGACAGTTCTGCTTGATGAAGCTTACACTAAAAGGAAGAAACTGAGAGAACCGGAAGATAATGACGTCTCCCCCACTCTCCTTTGGAAGCCCCTCACCCATCTCTGACTGTCCCTTCCCCTCAGTCTTAGGTGGGACCATTTACTTCCCTACTTTTCTTCTGCTTGGGCCATTGTTTTGGAAGGTCTCAGGCTAGAGTAGTAATCAGGAAGAAACTGCTCCTTTCCTGGCACCCAGATTCTCTGTAGGTAAGCGTACTTGCATTCCAAGAAAGAAGAAGCCCACAGGTCTGAACTCCCCCAACTTCCTGCTCCCCGAGCTGTGTCCCTCTCTGCATCTCTGCTTTCCTGTTGCCAGCAGTCTTGGGATGAGCCAACTTCCTGTTCAGGCCCAGCCCTCCCTTGGCTCGATGTGTGTCCCCTCTGTGTTCTCCCTGGGCCAGGCCATCCCTTTCTGGATCTTCATCCTCTCCTGCCCTCCGATACCTTCCTTTTAAAAACACATCCAAATCTCTCTAAGCACCCAGTCTCCCTGTCCCCAGCAGAGCACCCCTTGCCCTTGGCCTTGCTTGCTTCTCTTTTGGGGAGGGGCACAGTATCTCCCCTTCGTTTCCTTCTCAGCCATTTGCCCTCCCCTGCCTTGTTCATTCTTCCGGTTCCCACACTGAAGATGCTACTTTGGCAAAGCCCAGGAATGACCGTGTAATCATGTTAGTTCTTATTTGTCTTGCTGGCTGCTACCTTCTCCTTGAGATTCTTTGCTGCCCTGCTTCTGCATTTCTCCAGTGCTTTACTGGGGTCTCTATCTCACAGTTTCTCTGTGTCCCTCTTTCATCATCCCTCAACCTCCTTCAATATTGGTGGTCCCTGGGGTTTTGGCTTTACGTTGCTGTCTTTCTTACGGCAAATGGTCTCATCTACTTTTATGGTCGTAACCATGTTGCCCATATGCTGCGGACTTCCAAAGCTCTGCCTTCCACCTTTCCCCTGAGCCTGACTACTGCTTCTGGAACTGGGGCGGGCTCAGGACAAAGGGCCTCATGCTCGGACTCCTTTAACTCTCACAGCTAACTGTGAAGGAGGAGGAGGCACCATGGTACCTGCATTTCCCACCTGAGGAAACGGTGGCTTGGACAGGCCCAGGGTCCCGCGTCTAACATGCTTGCTGGACGGACCTACTTGGATGTCCTTTGGGTATCTCCAAGTCAACATGTCCACAAGTAAATACCCTGTCTGGCCCCTAACCTCCTCCTCCTCCTCCCCTGTTACCAGCCAGCACTGGTCTCACCGTCATTCAGCCACCCAGGCGTCACTGTGGACTTTTCTTTCTCCTTCACCTCTTTCCCCAGTTCAGTTAATTGCCAGTTGGCTTGCTAAATACTCCTTGAGTCAATTTCTTTTTTTTCTATCAATGCCACACTTATGTAAGCCCCTGTCGTGTGTGTGGATTACTGTGAAAGCCTTGGAACTGGTCTCCATGAGTCTAGTCTTACTCCCTGGAATCCGTCCTCCACAGAGCTGCCCGAATGAGCTAAGACTCAACCCTAACCTCCCTCCTGCTAGAATTCTTTTAAAGGCTTCCCATCCCCTATAAATTTCAACTCCTTGGGAAGATTCCAGTAGGCTGGCCCTTGCCTACCTCCCCCATTCTGTCGCCCACCTCCCCTTGCACCCAGCTCAGGTGCTTCCCTGATGAGCAGATTAGGTTTGCTTGCCTCTGCTTCTGTCGAATTTACTTCAGTTTCAATAAATACTGGAGGAGGAAGGAGAGTATTTCTTTGTAATTCGTGCAGAAAGACTTGTTATATAACATTAGAAAAGATAGGAGGAGTGAAGAGGTTATGTAAAAAAAGTTTCACTCTCCAGGTTGCTACAAAGACAGCTGCAAACAGGCTTGAGCACGCACACGCACCTACCAGCACACGCGTCCACGCTTCATGTCACAGCATTCGCCATGCACCTGCTGTGGCCAGAGTGCACCGTGCTGTGAGATGCCAGGGGTGAAAAGCTCGAGGAGCGTGCCCTGTAGTCGGGGAGGCAGCGTAAACCCGTGATTTCATCGCAGGGCAGTTCAGGAATGTGTGCGGGGTGGTAGAGGGTTGCGAGCCTGAGTGTCGAGGGAGGACTCTTGGAAGAGGCGATGCCCGAGTTCAGTATTCATCGAGAGTCAGTAACAACCAGGTTTAAGGTGGTGTCAACTCTTTTATCCATTTTTCCTCTTAGGGATTTGTGTTTTTCCCGTGGAATTTTACCTTTATGGGTCATTTTATGCTGGACTAACAACACTTAAATGCTTTTTAAAAAGCAAACTGTACCCAGTTCATGCCACCGGTGGGAACTTGCTTCATGAAGGCACAGGCATTTTCTTGGTCCCTGTCGTAGTCTCAGTGCATGGTCCCTCGTAGGTGCTGAAAACAATATTGGTTGAATTAGACACCTTGAGGCGAGGCATGAGAAAGGATTCTCTCCTTTCCCCAGAGGTGGCAAAAGTCAGTGTGACAGTTGAGACTTGCATGGGGGTGGCCCTGTGAGGTCCTAAGCCTGGTGACCTGCGTGTGCTGTGTAACTGGGCTGTCCCGTGGGAGGGGCAGGGCTCAGGCTAGGTGTCCAACTCTGTGTTCTGAACAGGACTGCCAGCCTCGTTTGGAGGTGAAGGGAGTGCCCTTGTAAAGCCTCAACTAGTAATTAAATTCAAGCAAGGAGGGTGGTGAAGGTGGAGCTAACTCGTTTATTAGCATACAATACGATCAACCTAACTCATATAAACGTAGATGATTGTGGTTTGTCTTTTCCTAGCTGCAGAAAAGGCTTGGAGAGCTGCCCTTGATTATGAATTAGTCAGTGAGCAGCTTCTTGAAGATCTGAAAATACCAGAATATGTTATATCTGTAGGCTTGATCTTTTAATTAATTATAGATTTTTTTTCCACCCCGTATGTGAAGTTAACGACTGACTTGGTTTGGACTCTGAATCGTCTGCCCCAGACCTGCCATTGCACTGGGCTTCATCGCTGCGAACTCTGGGCGTGAAGCCTTTGTTTTCTCAGAGACCCACTTGCACCAGAAGATTCGCACTGTTAAGTGTTTCCACAGGAACTCTGCCCTTTGCCAGCGTCACTGTTGTGGCTGTACGGCAGAACCCACAGGGCGGAGGTGTTTCAGCCCTCATTGAAAATGCAGCAGATCTTTCCATCTCTTGCTGCAAAATTTCCAGTGCGTTCTGGTCCACTGTGGTGTCTTAATACCAGATTCACTGCTTACTGTGTGAGAACATAGTGGGGGATCTTAAATGATCCCTTGAAAATTAGCGTCTGGAAGGACTGTTGAAGTGTTTTTCTCTCCCAGCTAAGGTTAGACAACGCCTTGCAGAAACTGCGGTTAAGGTCTGAGAACTGTACCCCTCATTCTTAAGACAGCCAGGGAAGCTTCATCCCTGGAGGAGGCAGTCCTGTCCCTCTCAGTTTCTCTGCGGATCAGCAGATATTGTTCCAAGGGAGGTTGTTTCACTGATTCCTCTCGCACAGACTTCTTGCTTTTCCTTTTTTCTGACTGCTTACAGGGTGGCCTGGAATATAGTCAGTTCTTCACTGGACTTCGCATTCACTGCCTGGGTGGCGTTTACAGTGTAGCAGTTGCCAAAGTGATCTATTTTTTGGATTGATAAATCAAAGGGCTGGTTGGAGGCTAGTGACCTGTTGAGAGAATGGGCTTCATGTAACTTCAATTAAGAAATTAATTAATCTCAAATGATTATAATCCAAGCGAGAGATTTTCCAAAAGAATGCTCCCTTGGAGAGACAGTCACCAGCTCAATGGAAACTAAGACTCTAGACTGGATGTGTTAAAACTAGTTGATTTCTCTTACAGAGCGATAAAAGGATCAGTCTTTATAAGGACACAAGTATCTTAAATTTTCTTGATCATATTTCCATTAGTTCTGGAGCTGTGATAGGACAAGGATTAGAGAATGCAGGGCAGGATGACAGATTTCTTTATGCAGTACTTTCATCTTAAAAATCACATATATATCTAATGTGCAAAAGGAAGACCTGGCCTTTTTGTAATCAAGCAATATTTTGAGTAATATTCATTGCGTAAGAGCCTGTGACGCACTGTGAAAGAGTAAAAATTGGTTTAAAAATATTAGTACAAAGACATTTCAAAAGGATTTTGTCCATAACTTTGTTAGGCTGAAGTGGGAGGGATAACATCTGGCATCAGGAAACTGATCTGGATTATTTAGAGCAGATGTTTTCTAGGTTCAGTCCTGCTGTGTGGAAGCATGGCCTGACTCTGACTTTTTCCCCCATCGGAGATCCCGTCGGTTCTTAGGTGTGAGCCCTCTACCTCCAGAATCTCATCTTTATGTCGCATACTGCCTGTATTTTGTAGCGGTGGCTCTTTTGGATAGGGACTTCCTCAGTGGTGAAACTTCCAGTGTTCCCCCCATCATCCTGAAATGATATCAGCATACCGTGAGAACACTATGAAGTCTGTCATTTGAGGGACACAGTTCGCTTGTGTGCTTGGGAAAGAAGAGGTATAGCTTGGTTTCAGGCGGGCCCTGAACCAAGTGATCTCTGAAATTTCCCTTCGCTCTGAGAGTTCTGATGTCGTCCACTTCCGCTGCCAGAATTGCTGCTTCACAACATTGGATGTGTAAGAAGAAAGAGAAGTATAAGAGACTAGCTCCACTGAGCCCATGGGAAGTAGGGTCCAGAGTTGAGTTAGATGGCGCCTGGCATTTCCCAGCCACACCCACATAACAGTGTTCTGTGATGCGAACCGAGGCAGGCCGGAGGGTCCAGCATGCACCAGGTGTTCCCGTGAAAATAAGCTTTTTGAGTGCCAGATGTAGCATGCTGCAAATAGAGACTTTGATGACAAAATTTGATTATTTTTTTCCCTTTTTTCTGTTTTGGTGGTTTGTTGAATGAAGTGCCTAATGTGTGTAAGTAACTTACTTGGGAGAAAAAGAGGCACAAGGAAGTCTGTGGAGAGTGCCAGACGGGTGCCTTGCGACCAGACCTGTTCTTTTCGGGCCTGTGGAGCCAGCTGTGGGACAGTCCAACAGCCACAGGTCCTGCTTGGGCAGCACTTGGGTCTGTATTCAGCAGGGTTGCTTGTGAATGAGGCAGGGTGGTCACTTGCACTGATGAATCTTGACCTTCGCTTGGGTGATTTTTGTTTGTGTGCTATTTCTAGAAGTTCCTCCCAAGGTCTGCCCGTGTGTTTTCACCAGACCCAGATTGCAAGCTCCTTAAGGCTAAGGGAACCTTAAGGTCATCTTGAACAAAAGATTTTCTTTTTTTTTAAATTCGGTGACCATCCTGAACTTCCTGTTGAATGATCGAGGCTAGTCTCGAGTGTGCCCTACCTCACATGCTAGTTTTTCAGTTTCCACTTTGGGAGAATGACCTTATCATTAGGCCTGCTAATAGGGCTTCTTTCTGTTCCTGTCGCCATACTAGGCTGCATACTCATTCGCCCTCAGTTCCCTTTTCTAGTATATTTCCTAACAAAGAATTTCCCTCTCGATGCTATTTTTAGGGGTAGCAAGTCCTAAGACAGTCATAAATAGATCACCTCCCTTCTCAGGCCCTTTTCTAGGAAGCACGTTTTGGGAGAACAGTGCCTTACTTACCACGGTCTTCTGCCACCGTGGTCCCTTTGAGGCCGGAAGGAGCAGGGTGTCTTCAAGTCTTTTGTGAGCATCTCCACATTCATAAGCATGCTTAGTTTTCCAGACTATGTAGATTTTAGACTTCAGCCAAAAAGGGAAATGCATAATTTATATCCTTTCCCCATCCAGAGACTACAGCTTTCAGTATTTGTATATAGAGATCAGACTGACAGAGCCACGTCAGTCATGGAACAATTATTGTGTGTCTGAAGTTTTGCTAGACATGGGGCGTGCAGAAATGAAAAGATGGTGGTTGAAGTCACTGTGAACTGTGCAAATTGAAGAGGATGAATGCCCCTCCAGCAAGAGTCTCAGCTTGTTCCTTCTATCTTAGAGTTCTGCTGCAGCGTGGGGAGGGAGTGGAGAATAGAGTAGGGTGGGGGGGATAATGCACGATAATAGCAGGTAGGCAGTAAGGATTAATTAGGTGTCAGGCTAAGTGCTTCTCATGCACTAACTCATTTTACCTTTGAGATATAGATCCTCTTATTATCCCCTCTTTGTGAGGCTCAGGAAGGTTAAGACACTTACCCCAGGTAAGTGGTGGAGCCGGAGTTCGAGCACCTGCGTGGAGCCACTGGGCTGCGAGACACCTACCTCAGGTGGTTGCTATGAGGCCACACGAAAAATTTTGAGACGGTCTCCTGGGTATTTGCCTTTTAAGGGTAGACGTCTCTTCACTCTGATAAAGTGGCAGAGAAATTATTAAAGCCTTCGGAATTTTTTAAGACCCTAGTAGGAAGGACATCTTACACGCGCTGCGTGTGCCTCTGCAGCAGATGACCAGTCCCTGAAGTGACACGCCTCCCCTGTTCAAGAAAGGCTTGTCAGGGTGGCACTGATTTTTCTTAACAACTTAGTGAGTGAGGTATCAAATGATCACATAACACAAATTTGATTTACCTTCTCAGGAATTTATCTCCCCTTAAATGCTGCACTGGCTATATTATCCGTGTCTACCTTCGATTTTATCATCTCTAACCAAACAGCAAATTACTATGTAAAGTCGTGATGGAATTTATCAGCACAAGCACGCTGCGTGCAGTGTTGGGTACATTCCACAAACAGTAACTTGAGGTAGTGTGGAATTTCCAGTGCTTCAGGCTGTAGCCTACGCCAATGGCCTTTATTTCCCTTTTGAGATGTATTTCAAAATTAACTGTTACTTTGACAATCAGTTTAACACTTTAATGGAACAATTATTGTGTGTCTGAAGTTATGCTAGACATGGGACGTGCAGAAAGGAAAAGAAAGGTTCTCTACCCTCAAGAAGCTTGTCTTACAGGGGGAAAAGACACACGAACACCTTTATGGCACAGAGATCTTCATTCGTACGTATGATGTGGCCTTAATGTAGAATTCTGTAAAGGAGTAAAGCTTTCATGATAAAGCAAGCTTGAGCAAACATTTCACATCTTTCTGCCTGTGTTTTGGGAACCCATTTTGTTAACGTGGGCTTGATTTAAGGTCTGCCTACAGTCCTGGACTTCACCCAAACAGCCATTATGCAAATGAACATTGAAATGAGTTATTTTTCCTAAGCATTGTAGTTTCTCTCATTCATCTTTCCGTTCCTTCGTTAGCTCATGATATTGAGGTCCTCACAAGTCATTTTTAAGCATTGTTTAGGAACGGCTTAGGAATTCTGTCATGTGTTTACTTTGGCTGGTCTGGGCTGCTGCCCTTACAACCTGCTCACCAGGGATTCCACAGTTTCTTTGAGTCCCTTTGAAGTTAGGTGGTGAGGGGTGGGGACTGGTGGGGAGAGAAACCAAGAATAGGTCTTCCTCAAACTATGAAGGCGTTTTGGTGAAAATTCAGGAGAGATTGTCCTATCGCTGCTTATCTAAGGCAGTTTGGTTTGTGCCAAGCTAAAGGAGGGCATACTGATTGAATTACTTTTAAAAATGCGATTACTTTTTATTGAATTGTTTTCCTTAGAGTTGTGGGGATGAGGTGTTGCAGTTTAAAGTGATTTCGTTGTGCTGGTAATTTGCTTGTGATTATTTTCAAGGCTCCGCGGACAGTGTCACCGCAGGTCTGTTCATGCTTCCGTTCCTCCTTTACCTGCCTTGGTCAGCTTTCTCCGGGCGCTGGTGCCCATACCCGAGCGGTTGTCAGCCCAAGTAACTCTTGCCTTTGCTGGGCTTAACAGTGGTGTTTCCAGGCCAAATGTGTTTGGAGCACCTGTAATTTAATCCCCAAATCCCAGTTCTGTGGGGGTTTGTGCTCTAGCTTAGATTCCAGTTACCCCTAAGTAATGGCCAGTGTTAACTAGAGGCCGTGAGAGGTAAGATACCTAATGTAGGCCCCTTGGAGGTGCTGGGTCCTTTTCACCAGCATTTGGCTAACCCTCTCTGTTCTGTACACCAGAAGCCTAAAATAACTAGTACTAGACCTCATCAGTAATTTGTATTGGCAGAGCTGAGGTGTTAGATATTCAAACCGTTTTACACCATAAGCTTTAACTTCGTTCAGTTAGTGAGGGAGGATGCAATCACCTTTGCCAAAGGAGAAAGGGAGAGAGGACCCAGATTTTCAGGGAATGGGATTAAATAGCACTTTAATGAGCTTGGCTGAGGCGCTGGGGTGAGGAGAGCAGGTTAATAGGACTGGGGTGGAGAAAACCTCACTGGTTTCTCAAAGCTGATTCATTCGGGTGCCAAAAATGCCATAGAAACCCACAGGGGAATGCCCGGTTCCTTCCCATCCTTCTTTCTGGTTAGGTTTTAGGCCAATTTACGTGACGGCTAGCCTTCCAGTTTGCTCAGCACCCGTCTCTTCTTGCACCCTCCTAAATGACAGACGGTGCGGTTTGTGTTTCCTGGGGAGGGTGCTTTTCCCTCGGTTTGTGGCAGCCAGAGCAGGGGGCCACAGAGAGGACTGACTGCCCGGGTGTTCCGGGTGAGTCGTCAGTGGCTCACCCCGCTTTAAAATGCTCTGGGGGGGTGTGGGCATGAAGCGGATTTTGAATGGATGGAAGGAGAGGGCTGGCGCATGAAAAACATGAGCCATTTGAACCAGGTGTGGTGTCTGGAGGGGCGGGCGTCTGACACGGTTTGTTGGGGAAACAAAAGCTTTGCTTCCACCTCTGATGTTTGGGCTTCGGGTGGAGTGAGCCACTTTTCTACCTGACTGTGTGAGGATGGAGAGAAGCTTCTTTATTTCTTTATTGGGTGCAATAAAAGGGCAGAACTTTTATTACTTGTGTTCGTAATTTTAGTTAGCCACGCTGAGCTGGGCTGTACACCAGCCTCGGTATGTAACTTCTGTGGTTGACCTTTCCTCTTTTTTCTCCTGTCACGGTCGCAAAAAGCCACTTTGCTTAGCTGCTTTCATTAACAGCACTTTTCTTAGGAGTTTTCTGGGCTCAGGGTCGCCTCTCCATCCTTCTTCCCCACTATGTTATGCATCCATAGAAACTGGCACTGTGTCTCGCAGCAGTCGCACAGAATTAGTCAGTTGTCCCCCTGACAGAAAGCGCCACAAGGACAAGGGCCACCTTCCACCAGCAGCCTCAGCAACCAGCACGGCACTTTGCACACGGTACGCACCTAGCTAGTGTTTGTTGCCTGACTGACTGACACAGAAATGTTTCCTGCTAGAACAGGGTTTCAGATTAAATGGAATTATTCTCAGAATTTGATAAAACGATGAAGGATATCAGTTTATGCTCTTAAAAATGTACTCTTGAGACCTCTAAATAGAAGTTTGTTTGCTTGGCCCTTTACAGGGTTCACGTGTTAATCCTATTTACTTTCATGGGCATTTTCTGCTTTGACCCTCACAGTGATTTTCTGAGGCAAGTAGATCATTGTTTCCATTTCAGTTCAGGAAACATGAGAGGTTACACAGCCAGTAAGGCACATCTGGGAATTGATGATGGATCTTTTGCCATCTTATGCTGCCTCCCTCACATTTATTGAGCACCTGCTATGTGCCAGTCCTTAGCTTTTGTTATTCTAGTTTGTCTCCATCAGTCCTGTTGAGGTAGGTATTATTATCCCCATTTCACAGATGAGGAAATGCAGGCTCTGAGAGATTAGGTGACTTCCAGGAATGCACAGCTGATAAAAGGGAAAGAGTTTAGGTTCAGACCTAGTTCTTCAGTGCTGGGGGATACAGCTGTTGCCTGTAGAGAATGACAGCTGAAACCTTTTTGAATCTTTTGGTAGGGAATGAGGAAGGATCCTTTTCACCTTAGACATTCTGGTGGATGTCCAAGTATATGTTCACTCTTATGTTCATGGTTGTTTCACAAAAATATATTTAACAAGTGCCCATTGGCAAGTTATGCCAGGTCTGTGCTTGGGATGCAAAGTCAAGTAAGATATATACATACAGAGAACTGTGACAAAAGCGTATGTTTTAAATGCTCAAGAAAAGGTTGATGGAAGGTGCTGCAGAAATGTGGAGCTGGGAAAATAACCAGCATTTGTGGAGTGCTTTAAATGTTGTCTCTTGTGTTCACATTCACTCCCATTTGTGTTCTCTCTCTCCCTTCTCCCCTCCTGAGGGCTGAGGTTGAGACAGTGGCCTGTCCAAAGGCCACTTGTTGGCCACTGGATCGCAGAAGAACACCAGCATGTGTACTTGCTCAGCCTGTTCCTTTTTGTACACAAATAGTACAAAGAAGAGAGAAGAGAGCTGACAGATATGTAGATCTGTGGGCTTTTACAAAATATAAGAATTACTTTTCTTATATAAGGTCAGCATTTATGCCTCATCTGCTTGCTCCATACTCCTCTGGGGACTCGGAACATCACACTGCCTCTCAGAATCATTTCTGAAATGGGGTATGGAAACCACAGCAGAGACACTCTCTCTCCCCCTCACCTCTTCATCAGCATTGCATGCCTCTTGAAGTCTCAAAAAGAATGTCCCTTCTCCACCATGGATGGGTAATAACACTTGGTGTCTGTGTGTACCAGGGAGCTCAGAGTGCTTCACGGCACTTTACCTGTTAATAGCATCCTAGGGAGGGGAGAAGGGAGGATTGCCAGTGCTCCTTCATGGGGCAAGGTAGGGACATGGAGGTCTTGGTGGTGCCAGCTCTTTAAAAGGCCTTCTCTGAGCTTAGACTCTCATCTAGCCCAGACTGATAATAAAAATCCCCAAATAATCTTGCTGAAATAGATCTTACAGTGCTCACAGATTGGCCCTTTAACATCCATGGATGGCAAACATTTCTGTTGAGAGATCGTGGGTTATTTTCTGACTTTCCCAATAAGAGCCAGTCCGTCTCACGTGGCCTCAGCCAAGGAAATGGCTTCTGCTGCTTTCTGTTCACACCATCCTTTTGATGAAGCACCACCTGCTTTGCATATTAGGGTCCCAGGGTTCTTGGGTACGCGTGTTTTTTTAATCTGCCAATCAGTTCACACAGTGTAAGCAGTGGTTATTTAGGGAATTGCAGAAGTTTCATGAGATGATACTCTGTTAAAAAGCTTGAAGATAGCTATGATTCCCCTTGGGTTGTAGCATCAAGTGTGTTGATACAAGGCTGCATCACGGGTTTATTTCCACTACTGTCTTGAGGGGACAGAGGACACAGGATTCTGGAAGAATGTGTTTATAAGTCTTCGTTCTCCCAGATGGCACTTCTAGTTACGGTCCTGCAGAGTGGCATTCTGCCACCATTCCTGTTCTGAGCCTGAAAGACTGGGGGAGGGGGATGTTGGGGAGGAGGGCAAGGAAATGCAGACTGGCTTTTGGCAGCATCAGTCTTTCTCCTCTGCTTTTCTGTATTCTGAATTTTAGGATTTGGATGCACATGTATATTTAAGATTTGTTCTACCCACATGAAAGCATACTAGCTTGTTGGAAGGACATACTTGAGTGAACTAAGTGGTGTTTGGAGGCACAGTGAAGGTTGGGGAGATTCTGGGGAAGACCCATTGGGTGTTGGTGGTTTCCACTTGGTGGCACTGTGCCATCCTTCTCTGCTTCAGTATAGGTTTAGCTCTTCGGAGCTCCAAATGACAAGTCACAGCTGGATGTAGTAGCTCACACCTGTAATCCCAGCATTTTGGGAGGTTAAGGCAGGCGGATTGCTGGAGACCAGCCTGGGCAACATAGCAAGATCCTGTCTCTAAAACAAAATTAAAAAAAAAAATTAGCTGGGCGTGGTGCTGCACACCTGTAGTCCCAGCTACTTGAGAGGCTGAGGCAGAAGGATCACTCAAGCCCAGGAGTTCGAGGCTGCAGGGAGCTTTGATCACACCACTGCACTCCAGCCTGGATGACAAAGTGAGACACTGTCTCGAAAAAAAAAAAAAGACAAGTTGAGATTAGTAAAGACAATGACATGCACTTGGCATGCTATGGCTTGTATTGAGGAAAAAGGACCCCAATTTGAACATCCAGCTTGAATTCTTAGTAACTGGTAATGGCTTCTTATAGCTCTTTCTGTTTAGCTATAAAACTATAAAACGCTTGCTGTTAGTTTGGAAGACTACTACTCACCGTGCCTGGGAACAGACTTTTACATTAACAGCTTGGGCTAACCTTGGGAACAGAGTCTGTACTTCATCACAGAGAAAGTTGCTTACACATTTTTCACAACCTGATGGCCCTCACCATTGGGAGTGTGGAATCTCAGAGCAGCAGCGCAGAATGTGTCACAAAGGCCTGGGAATTTGGACCCCTGGGTTCCAGTTCCAGGTCAGCTGCTGACTGCTATGTGAACTCAAGGAAATCATCACATGTTTACAATGAGAGATGGTCTTTTAACAAAAGAATCAGGCCATGAATCTCTAGGTCTTTTCCAGCTCTGAATTCTGTGATGTTTATTTTTTACTTGAAGACTTTCTCCCTGATCATTGTCAGGGGTCTGCTTTGTGAGTTATTTACCTTATTTATTCTTTCCTTAAAATCAGGGTTGTTCTTATTTTTCTGGCCCTTTTACAATGCAGTGGATTGGTTTAGAAAGATGTCCTTATTATATTATTGACTAAAAAATCTACTGGCAGATAAATATGCATGGTCTGATAAATTTCTAACATAATTATGATAATAGTAATATTAGTACAAGTTTGCATCTTTTATTTGAAATCGTTGGAGCCTTGTCTTTCTGAATTCAGGCTTTTTTCAGTTTTACACAGGGTCGTGTATTAAGTACGTTTACTATCAATTAACACCTCCAGTGGGGCAGGGGGTGGCACCTGTAATCAAAAACATTAACGCTTCTGTGGTGAAACTGGACATTCACACCAAACAGAATAAAGATTACAATTGCCTATGTCAGTTCAGGTCAGATTTTGACAACCAATGTTATGAAATTTGTTTCGGTTTTGAAGCTTTTTGAGTATCAGGATTGTGGCTAGGAGATTGTGAACCTATATATACAAAGGGAAAAAATCTGGAAAATTATACATCAAATCCTTAGCAGTGGTTTTTTTGAGTGGAGAGGTGGGGTGGGATTATGGGGGACTTTATATTTTCTGAGTTATATTTTTTTCTAGTAATTATGTATAATTTTATAATCAGAAAAAAGATTAAAGATATACATATTTCCATAAATAGCTGGAAATACATTTAACAAATCTGTAGCAGTGTTTACATTGGGACATTGAGATTTTTTCCTCAATTTTTTGAACTTTTGCGACATGATTATATTTCAAATACACTTAATTTTTTTTAGATGGTAGTATTAGAAAAAACAAAAAGGAATATGTGACAGTAATGAAAATGTCAGGGGAGAAAAATAAGGCCCTTGGAGTACCATGTGGGAAATCAGGAGCCTTCCTTGATACTTTATACAGCACATTATTCTGACCTGTTAAATATTAATAGTAATAATCACATGGATAAAGGAAATGGTGCTAGCGAAAATACAGGTTATAGGAGATCACTTTATGAAGATATAAAACTATATAGCAATTTAAGGTGTTACTAAAGTAACATTGTATTATGATTCTTAAGGGTCCCGGAGTGAATGGAGTTGATCTAAATGTGCTTTGTCTGAAAATTGGCTGCAGTAATTCCTCACAATAGAAGGAACTTGCAATTTTATGTATGGAATGTAAATGAGATGGCTCATAGTTGGCTTTAATTTTATCAGTCAATATATAAGGACCTATCTTATTCTTTTAAAAAATTTTTATTTTTACCCTACTTGCAAGCTAAAGGATCTATATTATTCTTAATTTTCTACTTTCTCTATTGCTTTTTTTTTTTTGAGACAGTCTTGCTCTGTCATCTTGGGCTAGAGTGCCGTGGTGTCATTGTAGTTCACTGTAACCTCAAACTCCTGGGCTCAAGCGATCTTCCTGCCTCAGCCTCCTGAGTAGCTGGGACTACAGGTATACATCACCACACGCAGCTTATTTTTCTATTTTTAGTAGAGATGGGGTCTCGCTCTTGCTCAGGCTGGTCTCAAACTCCTGAGCTCAAGCAATCCTCCCCCCTGGGCCTCCCATACTTTCCATATTTGCAGTCATGGTACACTCATTTGTTACTTTCTTCCATCTTCCACTTAATTGTATAGTTTTGTGTGTTACTGTGTAATAGCTGCATAATATTTCAATCACTGGTTTACATAATTTGCTGTCTTCCTATTGCTGTTGCTATTTTTTTGGTTTGTATGTTACAAATAACACCTTTCTGTACTTGTAGCTCTTTCTTTTTTTTTTTTTTCTTTCTATATTTAGGGGTTGTTTTCTTAGGGAAGATTGTCTGAATACAGCTGGAACTTAATGTTTATTCTATAAGCATTTATTGAGCACCTACTATGTGCAAGGTTCTGAAGATCCAAAGATGAATTTTATGACCTATGCACAAGCTATGTTAATTTCCTGGAATTCTCTCTCTTCTTCTCCCTTTCACCTGGCTAATTCTTCACTTAAATTCCACTTTACCGGTGAGGCTTTTATGTGTCCCCCAAAGTATTTTAGGTTTTTCTGTACTTTTCCTTCTCATTTAATCATGGTGTAAATACATAGTCATTCTGAGATTACTTTCCTTCTGCCTTCCTCATTAGATTGTAAACTCTGAGAACAGGTCTGATTTGTTCCCCTTGGTACCCTCAATACCTAGGACATTATACTTGGACACACAGATATCAAATGGGTGCTTGCATAAACAAACAAAATGAACAGATATTTGACTATAATTCCTGCTTTGAGAAATTTAGATTGGAAGCGAACAATGGGTTGGATTGATAATTTCAATAATGTGTAAGTGCTTTATAGAAAATAGAAAATAAACTTTTTTCTAGCTATTTTCCCCCTTTGCAATGAATTTCCTGGAGGAGGACTCAATTCCAACATGTCATTTTAACTTATTACAACCAGACTTTCACCCATAGTTTATAGGAGAAATGGTCTCATCTTAAGTTAACTTTTTTTCTGCTAAAGCTGTTGCTTTTCTGTGCAAATCCTACTTTATCTGTCGTCGCATCAAACACCATTAATGTTCACCTTTTCAACTTTTTTTGACATCTCAGTTTTTGTGTTTTTCTCTTTCTATTAAAAAAAAACTCTGCTTCTTCAGCACTTCTGTTTGCTGGTCTTATGTGATAGCCATATCTATTCTGCTCTTTATAACTTTTTAAAAAATGCTAGTTCCTTGAGGGAAGAGATGGTGTCATTTCATGGTAGGAGACTTTAGAAGTTCCATTTTCTTATGTATATTTTAGTGTATTCCTTGGAAGAAATGAAGGCTTTTTCCCCAAAGGATGATTGTCAAATAAATATTTAATTTAACCAAAATTTATCTTCTTACCTTTTTATTAAAAACATACACTAAATAATTTTAAGGGAAAATTTTGTAGTCTGATGTTCAAGATTGAAATCTCTTGACTGCTATTGCCTTGACTTATCAGTTGCCTCATGGTGGCTTCTGAATTCATTTCTTGGGATGTTACTACTCAGGGCCAATGCTGTTAGTATTGCTATGTTGTGATTTAATTTTTTACCACTTCCACATTCTAGCCAACCTAGAATCTGGCAGATCTCCACCAAAACACTCACATAATCCAGTCTGAATTTAGAAGTGTCACGTGCCAGAGGCAACCTCAGGGCCATGAGACTCAACGAAGTCTCCTTTAATCATGGATCTTCTTATACATGGTAGAAACTGGCAAGTGACTCACCAGGGGTGGAAGCCTGGAAAACAGCCTGCCGAGGAGGGTAGTCTTTCTGTGACCACGTTGCCACCCTTTTGAAGCATCCAGAGAACCTGAAGAGCAGGAACTGCCAGTCGGACTGACTGAGCGCTTGGCATTCTTTCATGGAAAGATGACAGCTCATCCAGGGTGAAAGAGGAAGTGCGAGGGCAGCTGGGGGAGGGGCGGCAGGGAACAGGAGGGTGACCTTACATCTCCACTGCTTTGCAGGCTGCTTGGTGTGCAGCGGGTTGTTTGGGGCTGGCGGGAGGGTGGGGATTGGAATTGTGTACTTCTATTGTCACCGTCCAAAGTGGATGTCCTGTGCTGTGTTGTCAAGGAGAGCAACTTGTACCCATTTTATACTGTGTTGCTCTGTAACAATCCAGATTGTTTGTGACTCCTGCTGTTTTCCTCACACTTAGCCTGGGACTCTGCCAATTGTAATTCTAGTATCACTTTAGGAATTGGGATTCCTCTGTGCCAAATTTCTGTGAAATCTGAGAGCCAATAGACCGAAGTCTTTTCACAGGCTATTTCTGGCTTTTCCACTGACATATTTTGAATGTCAGTTGATTTTTGTCTCATTTTATTGGTTTAAATGGTAAAGAGTTAAGGGATTTAGCTGCAGCAGTAGGGTTATTTTGATAATTTATTAAGTGTTGTCTTGGGAGATCTTTGGGGAAAAGAAAGTTACCTTCTTTAGTTCTTTGTTCCTGTGGCTGGCACCCTCCCACGAGCAGAGTGAAGACCTCAGTGGACAACCAGTGGTGCGCTGACTTTCTAGAGAGTGGTGGGTCATCTGAACACTGGTCAGTACTCCCACTTCTGTGGCATATCTGCGAGTCTTCATCTTTGGTCAGCAGCACTCCAGGCCCAGGCCCAAGCCAGGACCGCCTTCTCCATGCCTTTGCCTGGGCTGCCATCCATACTGAGCAGTTGGTGCTGTCCATTTCTCTGTTGATCTGTTGAACAGTTCCTCTGCATTCAGTTACTGTTCTCCATAAGGCCTCTCCACCCCTCTCACTCTTCACAGATAACCTTGCTCCGACTTGGTTAAGAAACTTGAGACTTCCTAGAATGATCTCCTGTCCTGATGCCTGCAAACTTACGTGTAGCCACAGTTATCGTCACCTGGTTTTCTCCAGGTGTGTCCCATCTGCTCTTGCTGCCTCCTAACCCTTGCTCTATTAGTCACTGTTCCTTCCTCCCTCTCTCTCTAATTTCCAACCTCTGTGTCTTTACTGTCTCTTTCCTCTTGGCCGTGAAATGTTCTGTTTCTCCCATGTTTGCATTTCTTGTACCTGCTAATAAACTGCCTGCTTCTTAAATCCAATAGATGTGCTACAGCCCTTCTTTTTCTGGAGCTCTGTGTTGCATTCAATGCAGTTTATCTACTCTCTTCTCTTGAAGAGTCTTTGGCCTCTGGGATAAGGTTTGTGCTTCTGTTTTTTTTGCTGACTCTGTCTTGTATCTCCTTGGTGTGCTTCTCTTCCTTTGCCCCCCTGTTACTGTTGGAGGTTGGTGCTGGGAGTATTCTTCTTCTCTTTTTATGTATTCTGGCATCGGGACTTCATCTGCTCTCTGGGTTTTCATCACCCTGTATGTGACAATGATCCGTGTGTCTCTGCCTTGCACTGCAGCCTGGTGTCCAGCCTTCTACTGGTTATCATGTGTGTATCTGAAAGGCTTCTTAAATTCTCCATGGGTCGAATGCACCATCATTTCTGCTAAGCCTCCCCTTTCTCCTGTAGTTAGAGACCCTATTGCTCAGGGGTTAGGATTTGGGCTCTGGAATCAGAGAGACCTGGATTCGAATTGTGGCTTTGGTACTTCCTGGGTGTTTAATCTTGAACAAGTCATTTAATTTCCCAAGCGTTAGTGTCTTCCTTTTAAAAATGGGGATTAAAAATTGTACCCATCTCAGAAGATTCTTATGAGGTAGGCCATATGCATTCTTACAGTGCCTGGCTCAGAATCAGAGTGGAATAAACATTAGCTGCTCCTGGTGGTGTATCTGTGAGTTGCCTTCATCTGTTGAGTCATCCAAGCCAAAGCCCTGGGAGTCATCCTTAATGCTGGTTTTCTTGAGCTCCTATATCCAGCCAGTCGCCCAGTGTGGCTGATTTCTAATTACTGCATACTTCTTAGTTCTGGGAATTTCTGAGTTTTCCCTTCTCTTGATTCCCATTACCACTGCCTGTGTGCAGGCCCTTATCATTTCTCTCTAAGATAGAGCCACAGTCTGCTGCCTTCCTGCAAATCTACCCTCCAACTGTGCTATCAGGAGGCCTCTTTGTGTCTAAAAGGGTCTCTGCCCTGGGTTGAAGCCCTCTGGCTCCCAATTATATGCAAAGAAAAGACCAAGCTCCTTAACGTGGTATTCCTGGATCTCCTCTTGGCCCTTCGTGGAATTTTAGCCTCTTTTCTCACCACTCTCTGACTTCAACTTTATACGTGAATAACCCTGTCTTGCTGTTCCCTGTGCATGCCACGCTCTTTAGGCTCTTTCCCACCCATCTTTGTTAGCCACACTGCTTGGAATGCTCCCTTCCTTGCTTTTGTCTTACTAACTCCTTCTCATCCTGAGGACTCAGCTCAGGTGTCACCTCTTCCAGGAAGCCTTCCCCGACCTCTACAGAGTCCTGTCGTTTTCTATGCCCATCATGCACTTGCCATGTTGGATCACAATCTATTCATGTGTCTTTCCTCCCTAAAGGGCAGAAACTGTGTGTCATTCAACTTCATATTTTTGTCCCTAGCTTGATGCTTGACATGTAGTAAGCGCTCCTGAAATGTTTGTTAAATGGATGATTGAATTCAAGAATAAGTGGCCCTCTGGATGACCTTGGTTTTCTGTTTCTGTGGACCACGGTGTTCTGGGGCAGGGCTGGGTGTCAGCAGTTCAAGCCATGGCCAGGGCAGCCACTACTGTAGTAGACATCCTGATACCCTTTCCGGTGAGCCCCTAGTCCTAGATCCTGGAGTGGGGCTGTCAACTCTGGAGTGTCAAAGTATGCCTGGAAGTTATTCCTGTGAAGAATAAAATAAAATATTTCACATTGTGGACTGAATTTTTATTTTTTTTTCCCCAGATACCACTTTAATATCTTAGAACCTATAGTCATGTTAACACTATTTGTGTAAGAACGTCCCTGATGGGAGATAGTGCAGGTGTAAGTCTTCTGAGGAGTGTCACACCACTGTGGAACCACTTTCCATAGATATGGAGGTAGAAAACACGCGTAATCTGAGACAGAACTTCTTGGAGATGTAAAGCAGACTGAACCTACTTTAGAGGCTGCCTGAAGCCTGTTTTTCTATTTTAAGGAGATGATGGCCGAATCCTGAAAAGCTTGGGGCATTTTAGAACTGTGCTGCCCAGTACAGTGGCCACTAGCCATATGTGGCTACTTAAGTTTAAATTGAATTTAAATGAAATGAAATGAAAAATTCATTTCCTCATCTCCTTAGCCACATTTCAAGTCCTCAAGAGCCACGTGTAGCTAGTGACTTCCTATCATATTGGACTTCTCAGCTATAGAACGTTTCCGTCATGGCAGAGTGTCCTACCAGGTAGTGCTGTTTAGAATGCAGGAGTCTTGATGGGTAATATCAAAGCCTCCTTACCACAGAGGGAGCTTTATAGAGCTATGAAATAAGAATTCCTATTGGGAACACTGTGTAATTTCTATATCATTTTATATAGTGTATATAGCATTCTATCACTTATTTGAGCATGTCTGTATCTTTAGGGACAACAACATTCATACAGCAAACAATGTTGTCTGTCTGGAAATATTTTTTTATTAATACAACACAAAAGGGGAAAGGGAAGAACGCTGGGTGAGTAAATGGAATTATTTTTTTCTGCTTCACATTATCATAAAAACTCAAAGAGGCTAAAATGTATCCTGGAACTAAATATTTACATTCCTTAAAGAAAGCCATGTGTGTTTTCTTTGGATGAAAGGAACACAAAAGATTTATATTGTTGGATAATATAAAAACACTTTTAAAAAATTAAAATAAGAAAGGCAAGATCTTCTACTTACCTTTATTTTCCTCTCCAATGGACTTACCCACTTGGCTTCCAGCAGCCTGAGGGATTGAAGATATAAGCACAGGTTTAGTTCAGCTGGAACCGTGCTAGGAAGCTCTAGCTATCTTGTAATGCCACGAAACTCACTAGCATCTTTCATGGTGGAGTGGCTACTTTTTACACTGAATACCTTGGATACCAGTACCCTATAGAGATGGAAGGGATTGGAATGATCGTTCAGAAAGAACAAGAGTGCCGGACCTGTGCAGTCCATAGCAGGTACGCAGGTTTACCTGTGATTGCTGTGCACGGGAAGTATGGCGTGGGTCCTTCCACTTGATTTTAGCCAAAAGGCCGAGAAGCGACGAGTCCTTCCACAATTAGCAACCCCAGGAGACACAGACAACTCCCACCTGGATGGCTCTGAAACCCGGTTCAGCGGCTGCAGCAGATGGGAGCTTTTATGGAGAGCTGATGGATTTCATATCAGCAGGTTCTTACCCCAGCCTGTTCAGAACAGTGCCTGGGGAGGTTCTCAGGTTTTAACCTTTTTTGAGGGGAGGGATGTGAGCTTGAGGGTGAGGGAGTGGTGGGGGAACGTCCTGCTTTCTCCTTTCTGTTTCTCTTTCCTTGCAGGATGCTGAGAAACAGAATAGAGGCTCTTGAAGTTGGGGAACCGTGCGGAAAAGTTTGTGAGAGTGAAGAACAAAGGGTGTTTATCCTAGATAATAATCACAATGGTTGTAATAGTGTAGGCACAGCGGGGTCCTGACCAACATTACAAGTTTATTTTGCTAGTGGAATCTTTTATCTACCAGCGAAATATTAGGATTTCAGAGAGTTAATTATTTGTGGACTTCGTTCATGGTCTTTCCCAAACTTTCAACTCTGTTTTAGTTATAATGAGGCTCACTTTATACCCTTTATTGCCCTCTTTTGAGAAGAGATAGTGTAGCATAGTGTTAGGAACTTGGGCTTGGGAACAGATAGACTGGGAATGGAAACCCATAACCACCGTGTGGACAAATTGTTTAAATTTCTGAACCGTAATTTTATAACCCATAAAATGGGAATAATAATGCTTACCTTACAGGTAAGAGGACAATTTCCATGGGTGGAATAAAAAACTAAGGCAAGCTAACTCATTTTCAGAAAGACCTTTGAAGGTAATAAACATACATTATTCCTTGATCATTTTTATGATTACATTGGTCATACTTTAAGTATTTAATATTACCATGCGTCTCTACTTAAAACTCTAAGGAGGAAAGGCTCTTGGTGAAATCAGTGAGACAGTCTCAGAATCTGCTATTAGGGAATTAATCAGAAAATAAAATTAAATCTGATCAAAAGGGTCTGTTTTAATAGCAAATTCCTTTTTAAGACAAATCACATTATCCGAAAGAAAACAAAGGGGCCAAGGGAAATGAGGAAACTAGGAAATTCAAAGGATTATTTATTAGCAAACCACAGAACCCTTGATTATTTGAACGTTTTGCTGTTTTGAGTAAATATCATCATTTACTGATTTCAATCCAACCTAAGAAAAATAAGAAATCCATCACCCAAAGAGTTTTTGATAATAGACCACTCAGTTTTGACTGTTCACGTACATTATTACAGATTTGTAAAAGTCAGATTTCATGTGACTCTGACACAGAGGAGGTGGAATAATCAAGTGTTCCTCTCCAGAACACTGTGCAGTGATCATAACGAGAGGAAATGAGGTTCCTTTTTCCTTAATGCCTGTGGTGCTTGGGCCAGCATTCCTGCAGATGTGTGTTCTGTTGAAGCTGCGTAATGTGTTGATGACCCTCTTTGCGTCTGAGTCTGGGTTAATCCCCACAGGTACAGGGAGGAGGAAGGGATGGCATCAGCCTTGGAGATGCAGATCATCCAGAAGGGGAGATGGACGTGAGCGCAGATGATGTCAGTATCAAATGCTGGGTGTCGTGACAGGAGCTGGGAGAGCGTGGATGACAGCCTCTTACCTGTGTGAGAAGAAGGGAGGTCAGGGCAAGGCTTCCTGGAGCAGTCACCTGGACTGAGTCTTGAATGATGAGTAGGATGTCCTCAGATGATGAATGGGTGAGAGAGGAGGAGAAGGGCATTGCAGGCTAAAGGGAATAGCGTGTGCGTCAGTGCATGAAGCAGTCTGTGTGCGCTTGCTTTGTGTGAGCCTTTCAGTGTCAACAGTGTAAAGCATGAGGTCAGGAGTCAGGAACCATAAAGGGGAGCAGTGTAGTTGGGGGTCTGCCATGAAGAGCCAGGTGTACTTTATGAGGGCCTAGAGGATATGTGTGGTTGATGGGAGCCAATGAAAAATTTTAACCAGGGGTGTAAATGGTCAGATTCGCCTTTTGGATGGGTTGCTATGGCAGCCCAGTGGGTCACAGATTTGAGGCCAGATGACAGGAAACTATCACGATGGGCCTGATGTCAGAGGATGCACATGTGCAAGAAAGCAGTGAAAGTCAAGGACTGGAGAGGAAAACACGGGTTTGCAAAGTACCCAGGATACGAAGTTGATATGACTTTGATAAATTGGCTATGGGGGATGGATGGAACAGAAGAGACCAGAATTGATGTTCTGGTGCCATTATGGACCTGGGGAAAGTAGGAGGAAGAATGGGTGTGGGGGCCAAGGTGATGTGCTGATTTCGAAGCATCCATCAGGCTACTGAATTGAGTCTGATGCTCTGAAAAGATGGGTGGGTGGAGATGTGATCCTGGGAGTCATCCACATGGAGGTGGTGTTTAGAACTGTGTGAGGAGTTTGATGCCCCAGGAGAGGCCTGAGAATGAGGAGGGCAGTGGACAGAGAGTGGAGTCCTAGGGAACATTAGACAGAAGGGGAGGCATGGATGAAAGAACACATTCCTAAAAAAGACCCAGAAGAATCGATCCGAAGGTGAACTCCATGGTTTCACAGAAGCTGGGAGGGGAGGCTTTTCCGAGGTTTGCTGTCACCCGTAGTATCTGACGAAGTAGCAGGCAAGGTAGAGAGGGGTTGGCAGCTTGAAGACAATGGAGACTATTTGGAATATCTCAGTCCCTGAAGGAAATGGGAGATGAGATAATTGAGGAGAAGTAAAAGAAATGAGAAGAGATGCTGAGCCACAGTCCAGATTAGAAATTGTGAATTTACAGTGGACCCAGCATATTGGCTCCTGAGCCTGCGTATTGGAGGCAGTAGATGATGTGATTGGTCCAGGGTGAGGGTGTGTGTGTGTGTGTGTGTCAGGGGTACTGGTAAAAGTAGGGAGGAAAATGAGGCCAGCAGGGACCTAAGAGGCTGGGAGGAAGCCAGTCGTGGATCTAGAGGGCTCTACATGGTCAAGAAGCAGATGGAGAAGGGCAGGAGGCTTCAGGGTGATGTAGATTTCAAGGACTGAGCAGTTCCAGGATGTGGCTGTGGGAGTAGGTGGCAGAAGTGGGCTGGTAGTGAAGGTCAGCAGGGTGGAAGGCAGCCCACAGGGAAAACTTCGTAGAAATGGGACTTTTATTCCACTTGTAGGATTCACACTGAATTACAGCACTGGATGTGTAGAATAAAAGGCTTTATTTGCGTATTTGAGAATATAGTAGATAGGTATGCGTCCTCAATGTTTTGAGTGCTCTTCCTGGATGCAGAGGCTGGTATAGGACAGTATCTCTGAGGACTGCTGTTGTGATTCTTTTTTTTTTTTTTTTTTTTTTTTTTGAGACAGAGTCTGGCTCTGTCGCACCCAGGCTAGAGTGCCGTGGCGTCATCATAGCTCACTGCAACCTCCAACTCCTGGGCTCAAGCGATCCTCCAGCCTCAGCCTCCCAGAGAGCTGTGATGACAGGTGTGAGCCACCGCACCCAGCCTGCTGTTGTGATTCTACTGTCATTTATTTAAGATCTGGAAAGAAGTCTGAGTTTGTATCTGGCTAAGGGGAAGCTTTGACAATGGCTATAATTTATGATAATACTTTATGTATTTGTACTTAACTCTTCAAAGTCATTTCATTGAGTTTGCTATTCAGTTAAGTTTGGTGGCTCCGGGCAATCTCTTTAAAGTCAACTTTCAGTTTGTTGGTTTCTGTAGAAAGCGTAGGAGGGAATCTGTATTCCACGCATTTCACTGGGTAAGAGAATGGATTATTAACAAGAAGAATTGAAAACTCTAAAGTAAATTTAAGCATTTTCTAGTGCTTAGGGAAGCGGGAGATTTATGCTGAATTATATGCACTTTTATGCATTTCCATCTAAAATTTCACTTCTAACTTTACATATTTCTGTATTTGATTTTTTTTTAAACTCCGGCATCTGTGTCTTCTAAGATGAGAAAAAAATTAAAACAAATCACATCAACACATATTTTCTGATCTCCTACAATGTGCCAAGTGGTGTGACGACAGAAACATGCATAAGACTGGATTCTTGCCCCCAGAGAGCTTCAAATTTAGTTGAAGAAACAAGACAAACACAGGAAAAGTTAGATAATTATGCAGGATTTAAATAGCAAGGGTTGACATGACTAATGGACGGATGCATTGTTTAGGCAGTAATTCCTACAGGAGTTAAGGAGATAGAGGTCGTTTTAGGCTATTGTGGTAATGATTTTTAAAAAAAATAAAAAAAGCAAAAGAGAAAAGGCTTATGTAGAGTAACTGAAACTTGGGATTACTGCAGCCTTGTTCTACACCTTTTACCTCAATTTCCCAATCAGTATCAGGCAATGATGATGTGTTACCTCTCAGATTGTCGGAAGATGAGACAGTGATTGCAAAGGTCTTTGTAAGTAAGGCCTTGTCCTTCCGTAATGTGTGGGAGGTAAAAATTGCACACCTTTTGAAAGTATGTGACGTTTTGGCTTGCTAGGGTATCATTTCTGTTATTCAAGTTTACCAAGTAAGAGTAAAAGAATTAGCATATTGCCAAAAGCTTGGCTTCCCCCCCCCCCCAGTAAGGAGAGATTCATAAAACTCTAAAGAAATTTTAAGCAAATTGTTAGGCAAATTACTACTTTGGGAAAATTGTTTTCGTGGCCATCCATCCTTTATTTCTTTATTTTCTTTGAAAAAAGATAATGATTAATAGAAAAGCAAAACAGGGGAGGAGTCAGATCCAAATTTAGGAGGAAAATATTTTGTAACTTCACCTGTTAACGAGGCCTCCTTGAGGAAGTTCAGTGGAAATTGCAGGTTGGCTGATGTCCACTTTGGGTGAACTCAGGCTGGCACCCGGCATTTTGGAGACAATGACCTCAGAGTTCATGCGGTTTCCTGGATATAAGGAAATGGGTGTCAGTTGTTGCAACCTGATTTTTAATTGCTTTGGGAATATGAGTGGTATTCATTAGACAAGGAAGCTTGTACGAGCTCTGTAATTAACGTGAACCATTTGTATACAACCACAGGCCCTTCAGCACCTCTGTATATGTGTGTTTTTCTACTTGCCTCAATTGCCAAGAGCTTTGAGGCTTTCAGGACTCCTGGGGCCCTTATTGGTGATAAAAACTGGACCTTAGAACTTTAGACCTCTCCAGCCTTAAATGCACTGAGAGCACCTCTCTGTTTAGGGAGGTGGCCCTTCGCTGGCTGCTTCTCTTCTCTAAGGTGGCAGTAAGATGCATGAAACATGAGATTTCTGAAACAAATATTTCGATGAGCAGGGAAATCTATTTTCCTGAATATAGCCACTTTCCTATAGATTCCATTGCTTTTGGAAGTGGTGACTCAAGGGTCACAAACAGGACTTTTTCCTACTTGGGTAGACTGGAGACCCAGAGCCAAGAGAAGGTGTGACAGGGAACAATAGGAAATGAGGAGAGAGACAGAAAGATGAAGAAAGCATGAATTACAACCACAGGGAAGGGGAAGAGTCAGCTAGGAATTCTCAAAGGGATGTATGTCTGCCCCTACCCCAGTCTAAACGCGTGACTCAGAGGACACGTACCCTGAAAAACAAACGTGATACGATGCTGCTCGGGTATTACAAATGTGTGTGTGTATGTCAGAGGTCAGCCCTGATGTAACTGCCACCGAAGAAGTCACTGTGGGCGGGGTCGCCGTGCAAGAGGCACACCTGAGCTGCCCTTTTGTGCTGTTCTCCTCCCATGATTTCCTTATTTTCAGCACCCAGTAGGGCGGTGCTTAATAAATGTTTGTTGGATGGATAACTGGATGAACAGGTGCTGGGGCCAACCCCCCAACTCTGGTCCCTGTTCGAGGTTCTGTGACATGGAATCATTCTCAAAGGAACTAGACTGCCCAGAGTTGATTTGTGTCCTGCTTGTGACTTTCTTGATAACAACTACAAATAATATGCTTTCCGGGGGGAGCTGGAGGGAGTTCTTAATCCGGGGTCCTGGGGGGAGTTTCCAGGTGTCTGAGAGCCTCATGAAATGGGATGCAAATTTAGGAATTTCTAGGGAGAAAGTCAGAGGTGTCTATGACTCCAGATAGACTGAGAAGCATTGCCTTAACCCAGGTTAATCCTCCCATGTTGCCTGCCAGGCCTCTGGGCATTACAGCAGCCTCTAATCCCCACATCTGCCCTTAGCTTCTTCCTCGCCTATTACCAGCACTTCGCTGAATTATGCTTAGTTATGAAAAAAAGAAATATCCTTCCAAGATGATCTGGCCTTTGACATGGCAGAGAAAAGGCATCCCACTCTCCTCCCCGCCGGCTGCTTCATGCTGCATCCTTTGTCTAACAGCTGAAACAAGGAAACTCCTCCAGACCGAATTGAAGGAAAGTCTCCAAAGGCAGAACCCACTCTGTATGTTGCTGCTAAATGGGCCGGGGTCAGAGGACTTAACGCCTTGTGTCCTCTAACTCATGTAACTCTTCTGGAGGAATTTCCCATTGGTAAAAATAGGGCTGACATTAAATACCTCGTTTCTTACCAGACCGTAGAGCTAACATGGGCTGATAGCCCGAGTGTGCTAGGGAAGTTTGAATGCTTGTGCAAATTTTATTTTTTTTCTTTGAATTTGAAGTAGAAGAATGTATAAATGTTGATTTTTTTCTCCCTAAAATCACTTAAAATTTTTACAGCCTTTGGAAAGGACATATTTAATTATAAGCACCCACAGCACATTTGACAGTAATTGGTATTTATGGAGAATTGTTTGAAGGATGTTCATTCATGCATGTATTTATTCATTATTTGTTTAAAAAATGTATGGGAGTCTATCTCCTATGTGCCGGGTGCTGGGAAACACTGCTCCTGCAGCCCATGCTTCTGTTCCAAACACGCTGTGTACTCAGTCCCATGGCCTCAGCCTTGGTAAATCTGCTTTCCCCTTTTTGCTCTAAGGAATGCTACTAGAATTTGCTGTGTGAAACTCACCATTGGCTGGTTGTTGGGATACTTCCAAGCAGGTTTGTAGCCACTTTCAGCGTACGCACTATGTGTAGATGCACTCAAGCCTGGTTCTCAAGGTGTAACCTGCACCGGGATCACCTGGACGTTTTACTGAAACACAGATTGCTGGGCCTCATGCCTGGTTTCTGCTTTAGGTGCCTGACTTCATTTCTATCAAGTTCCCAGGTGATACCGATGCTGCTGGTCTGGGTATCACACTTGAGAACCTCTGCTTTAGAGACCTTTCTTTAGACCTCGGGGCTTTGGAAGCTCTTCGCCTGAGAAATCAACGTGGTTTCACTATGGTTAACGTGAATCACCTTTGTGCTTCTGGTTCCCTTTTTGCTATAATTTAGAAATTCAGATTCAAATTTGTGGCTCAACTTTAATAAAATTTAAACTATTTATATTTTAACTTCGCCCTAGCCTCTATCTCCCATTTCATTTTCCCCGTTTTGGTTTTTACATGTTTGTATATTGCATTTGTATTATGTAAATTCCTGTGTACTGACTGCTTTGTGGGGCATAGCATGTATTGATAAATATGATTGCAGTCAGTATTCTTGGGCATTTGTCTTTCAAATCAACTCTAAAATATTATACATTTTGACTATTTAATGCAGTAGCTATGGGAGTAGTTTCCCTAGAAGAGCTGGATTATTAATAGCAACTAACCAAATAATTGAAAAGCAAAAATTGGGAAGAAAGTGAGAGATAAAGTTCTCAGTAAAAAACATAGAGAACTTTTTTTAAAAAAAAACACTGTTGCATAGATAATATCTGCAAGCAGTAATATGTATGTGTATATGTATATGTGTGTGTGTGTGTATGTTTTTGAAACGGAGAACCCTAATATATAAAGGCAAACTATATACTTTCTTTGCTTGGAGGAAAAGAGAAGCGATGGGGTGGTAGTGAGAACAGGAGAAAGAACTAATTACAGTGGTTGGCAACCTTCAAGGGACGTCAGAGTCACCTGAAGAGTTCCTTAAATGGGATGCTGGTTCACTTGGCCTGCGGTGGGGCCTGCATTTGCAGCGCACCATGTGTCAGGAGATTCTGGCCCAGCAGAGCTGGGAGTTCTGGCAGTTCTTACTCCCGTAGAGTTGGGAGAAAAATGAACAGCTGGGGCCATCTTGAAAAACTGCTCCAAATCTTTATCCATATTTGGATAAGGAGTTCCTGTTCAGATTTTCTGCAACTTTTCTTGAAATCAGATAAGGTAATGGGCATGATATCATTCATATTACTCAGCCTTAGCTCCAAAAAGTACTCATTATCTTAGGTGTTCGTTGGCAGTAGTTTGTAGCTCATTCCTTCCTCTGTCTCTCACGCACACGCATTATCTGTCTCCCGGTTTGTCTCTCTTCTACTTCTCTTTTTAGGTTAAGGGATGACACTTTACCAACAGCTTGTCTGAAAACAGATTGTATTAATAGGAAGGGATACTTACTAAAAAAAAGCCTTGGGGTCCTCACTCTGGTCCTCTCCAGGAGTGTGGCGTGACACTAAACACTGCAGTATAAAAATGGGCTCCGAGTGGGATGTGCTGTGGTCCTGGCCAGCTGGGGACAGTTGGGACAGGGGACGACTTAGCATTAACATGGTAATGTCACACACACAATGTAAAAACGTCAGGTATTCTTTTGCACTTGCCGCCTTTGGCTTTCTTTCTATCCATTTAGTGAGAGGATCAAATTTATCACCTGTAGTTTTCAGTTACTAATCCAGATTTTAATTTCTCTAAGAATTACCTGGATTTAGGGCTCAGTGGAGGACGTTTTTAGTTAAAAAGCATTTTTCTTAAATAAACATTTTATTTTAGAATAGTTTTAGAGTTACAGAAAAATTGTGAAGCCAGTACAGAACTCCCATATTGTTGGGAACACTTGTTTCCTCTATTATTAATGTTTTGTATTACTAATAGTATGATGTATTTGTCACAGTTACTTAACCAATAATGATGCATTATTACTAATTAAACTTTGTCGTTTATCTGATTTCCTAGTTTTTACCTAATATTGCTTTTCTGTGTCAGGATCGTATCTAGAACACTGCATTATATTGATATTACGTATCTCCTTAGGCTACTCTAGTCTATAACAGTTTCTTCCACTTTCCTTGGTTTGGTGAGCTTGACAGCTTGAGGGCTACTAGTCAGGTATTTTGTAGAATGTCCTTCAATTTGTGTTTGTCTGATGTTTCTCTTGTAGTTAGACAAGGGTTACAGGGTTTTGGGAAGAAGACCAAAACATAGGTGAAATACCGTATTTCGTTACATCATTACCTTTCATATGCATACATGTTATCAACGCGACTCATCGCTGCTGATGTGAACCTTGATCGTGTGGCTATGATAGTGTTCGTCAAGTGTCTTCCATAAAGTTACTCTTCACCCTTTTTTCATACTGTGTACTCTTTGGAAGGAAGGCACTGTGCACAATGTAAGTTGTGGAGAATTATATTCTACCTTCTTGTGGGTGGGGGAGTATATATACAAATTATTTGGAAATCTGCTTGGGAGATTTGTCTCTTCTCCCATTTATTCCATCATTTTTTTATTTCATGGATATTTATTTTATACTTTAGGTTATAATCCAATACCATATTATTTCATTCTTCAAACTGTTTCAAATTTGGCCTTTGGGAGCTCTTTCAGTTCCTTTGTGACATATCCCCCATCACTGTGGTGGGGTATTTTGTTTTTTTGTGGTTGTTGTGGCTTTTTTCTTTTTCTTTCTTTTTTTTGATCACTCATTCTTTCTGGCACTATAAGATGCACCTGGCTCACTTGTATATTCTTTGCCCCATTCCCTAGAAGCAGCCATTTCTCTAGGGAGCCCTGGTTGCTTTCCTTAGAGAATAGTATTAGAAACCAAGTTCTTGGCACTGGGTGTCCTTGTTGTTGCTGGGGTGTCACTGCTTTTAGTTCCTCTCAGCTGACGGAACAGGGAAATAGATGTATGTATACTAACTCTTGTATATACACACACATATATAAATATTCTGTATGTATTCATCTATGTCTATATTAAGTTAAACATGAGTTTATACTAATGTTTCAAACTCCAGTACGGTACTACAAGGATCATTCTAGCTCTTCTCCTTGGCTTGTCTGCAAATTCCCACTCCAACAGTGAAAAACTGGCTCTCACCATCCATTCACTTACATGTATAGTGGTTTCAGAATTGTTAACTTGTAACCCCCTTGAGAAGAAACTTCATCAACTAGGGTTCAATGTTGATGTGAAGTTTCTTTGGCCTTTAATTCTATAGTCTTCCTCATTTCCAGAGTTGGTTAGGCCAGCATCTTTTCCCTCCTTTCAGTGAGGGTATTTCATACATTTTAATACGGTTGATTCTCAGGTTGCAGTCTATATCCCATATTCCATCCCAGGATCTCTTGACACCCTAATTTTTTTTAATTGCAAACATTCAAGTCCAATGTGCTATAAAGTTCAATAAGTTTTGACAAATGCTTAGTGTCCTGTATCTACCATTATGTAATCATACAGAGCAGTTTCACTGCCTGCCCATCCCCCCCCCCAAAAAATCCCCTGTTGGGCTTCAACTCATCATTTGGTTTAACTGTCCTGTTGAGAGTCCTACCAGCCAGTTGCATCTGAAATCAGTCTGGTTTCAGTTCCAACTGATGTTCAGAAACTGGTCTGCTGTCAGGCCGTCACCTGGCTGAAGCACTAGTTGGATTGCAGCTGTGATTGTGAAACTTAGTTCAAAGATGATTTTGTAAGAAGTGAGAGAATGGGACAGGTGAACTTCATGAAATCCTCTTGCGTGGCAAATATTAAACAGGTTCATTAAAAAGTCATGAGTGCATTAGTATTGTATTCACAGTGTGGTGGGAATGGTACTTGAGACCATAAAATCGAAACCTAGTTCACCTGCCACCAACTTATAAGTCACATCTCTGGATGACTGTGCCATACAGTGGGGGGGATGGCGCTATACTTACCCTTCCTCAGAGGTGGTTGTGAAGATAAATGGAAAAAAAGTATGACAGTGCTCGAGATGCCCGAGATAGATAGAGTGCCTTTCCAGACACTCTTCTTTCCCTCTGCTGGTTCTGCTTTCTCTCATTCTCTAAACATGGCTTTGGTCCTTGACTCTTTGCTTTCTGGTCTGTGCAATCTCTCCTTGGGGTGAGCTGTTCTGACGTTCAGTTATCCTTGTATGGATGACTCTTGCAACTCTGCCTTCAGTCCAGCCCTTTGTTTTAAGTTTCAGGCCCCATCTGTCTTTTTGTCAAACATTTCTACTTAAATGTCACTCTACAAAATCAGCATTTTAAAAACCAGAGTCATTCCAAGCCAACTGACCTTCTAGATTCCCTTCCTTCTTCCAGGATAAGTCTTACAGTCTTCAGACACTGGCACCCCTTTTGGACTTCTCATCATCCCGAACCCCTAGCCACCTAATCCTGCCGAGCTTCCTTTGTAATATTTCTCTCCTGCCTCCTCCACCATAGTGTGTACCTTTGAGACAGGTGCTCTTCATCACGTCCACCACCTGCAGGCCAGTCTACCTTCCACTAGCTTGTCCTCCAGCCTGTTGTTTTAGGACTGTTACTAGTCTACTTCTTTGAAATTAAATTTCAGCTTTTATCTTGGCATCTAAAACCTCCTGCCCAGCTTGCGTTTCTAGCTTTACCTTTGAATTCAACTCAACTACATATTCCTTGCTGCTTCTGTGCTGTTCTCTACATCTCTCTCTTTCCCCATCTTGGTAGGGTAAATTCTAGAGGTGGAATGAAATTTGCAGGTGGAGGTTACAGGGATATGGAAGGGCTTTAGCTTAGTATAAGGAGGCCCTTCCCAACGTAACTGCTGGGTCTCATGGAAGGAGTCCATCTGTTACCTCCCAGTGTGCAAGCCTAGGGACGGACCCCTTTAAAGTCCTCATCTTCCTCTACCTCTGAAATATTTGGCTTCTCTTTTTTGAAGCTGCTCACTCCCATGTCCCAAAACACTAAACTTGGGTGATTCCTTCCACCTCTTGGTTGGCATCTTCTCTGATTCTTCTTTCTTTCACCTCCTAAGTGAATTTGCTTTTTCTTTTCTCCCTTTCCTGTGATATTTCTTGAAAAGTTTCACTCATGGCTCTTAGTGATCACCTTTTGAAAAAAATTCCCGAATAATAACCCCAGCCCTGTCTTTATTCCACAGTCTGTCTTTATTTCCAACTTCTTGCCAGATGTTTCTATTTAGGTACCTTTGTGTCTAAATTTAAACCCATTTCCTTCCTCTCCCCCACCACCCCCAGTTCCCAGGCTGATTAATAGCAACAGAGGTTGGCAGATCTTTTCTATAAAGGGCCAGAGAGGGAATATTTTAGTCTCTGTGGGCAATAAGGTCTCTGTCACAACTACTCATCTCTGCCTTTGTAGAACAAAAGCAGCCATAGATAATACGCAAATAAAGAGGTGTGACAGCGTTTCTGTAAGACTTTGCTTACAAATGTGGGCAGTGGGCTGCAGTGGGCCTTGGGGCCACGGTTTGCTGACCCTGATAACTTCATACTCCTTGGCCTTTCCACTACTTTTTTTGCTCCCTTCATATGACTTTTAATTTTCACTGATTTCACCCTCACAAAACCTTTCCTATATCTAGATCATCTCTGTCTCCCCTCTATTCATTGGTCTAGTGGACAAAATACCCCTTTACATGTTAATCGTTATCATTTTACATAATCAGAAATATCTGGTGACTCCCCTTGGCCTACATCGTAAGATTAAAATTCTCAGGGTGCAGCTCTTTCTACGGTTTTGCCTTCAGCAAAATACTTTTGCTTTGGTTTTGCCTAGAGCCTTTGCCTTCTTCCTCCATTACAGTGGATGATGACAATCAACAATGTAGAATTTTCTGGGTTTATTTATATCCTTTTTTTTTTTTCAACTTCACATCTTCAGTTAAAAATCTGCTGAGATGGGGGCAGGATAGGAAGGACCAATTACTTTATTGCACTTATTTGAGAAATCCCTATTGTTTCTATGAAAGTAACTTAGCATCTGTGGCAAAACTTACTAGGTTCTCCACCTCCTAATATTTCTCCTGTCTTGTAGGGGGTCCCCACAGGGAAGGGGCCTCACAGTGCTCCCAGGCCACCCACAGAGGTGGAGAAAAAGGAAGGGGGCTGTGAGGCTATACATTCCTCAACTCCAGCCAAGGTCACACCTGTCCTTTATGTTTAATACCTCTTCCATGGCAGAAAAGAGAAGGGACTTTCTAGTACCTTTTTGGAGTGAAGGACACACAGTATGGGGAGTGCTCTGTTCTGTGGTTCCCTCTCTCACTGCAAGGTCTGCTCTGGCATGAGGTTGTTAGGGATGCCTTATTGGAGAAGGAAAGTGCCGCCTTCTGGAGGGAGGTCTTGCCTGGCAGCCCAGTGCTGTTCCAGAGTCCTCTGCTGGTTTCCAGGTGGGCATTTGACTTCTGCAGGAGAACTCAGCCCCCTCTTTTTGGTCCACCAGAAGCACCAGAAGCTCTGGACCTCCTGATGGGCTGGGCACAGCCCTTCAGAGCCTATGTTCTCATTCACAGAGGAGGTGTCAGGTAGGCCTTCCACCTTGGGACGTTAAGTGGGAGGAATTGTAATGGAGTATTTTGAAGAATGTAAGTCATCCTTCATTTTTTTTTTCCATTTTTTTCTCACTACCAACAAGGAAACTTAATTTATGTTTTCAGTTGCTCAGATATGGGAGTCAAAGCTGGGGACACACATACGCACGCGCGCGTGCACACACACACACACACACACAGGGTAATAGATAGCATACAGTAGATCATTTCTACCTTTATTTTTTATTTAGTTTTTTCAATAGCACAAAAAAAAATTGACTTATTTGCAACACAGCCCAGTCTCATCACTTAAATACAACACTGGAATAGAAAAGAGTCACATTGCAAGCATCATTTAGTCCAAGACAGAGTTCCATGTTTCCCAAAGACAGCAAGCCCATCTCCCTGAGACCCATGCCCAGAGCCACACTGAACACACGCAACAGGCAAGCCCAGAAGGAAGTCAGCATCAGGCCTTGGCATGTTTTGTTCTTCCCCAACGGCCCTCTACTCCCACCGCCCCCAGTCAGGCCAGTCCTAGCCTCTGAGCCATCGGGGAGCTTTCTTTGTGGGGTAATTAACAGAAGTTTAACACATTGACTGCCACACGAGAAAAAAACATCCTTTTCCTTGGGGCCACAGTGTTTTATTACGAAAATGGAATAAAAACTTCGAAAACAAAATGATCTGTTCTAATGTAATGAAAAATTTGTTATTTTGTATTGTTTTCTGTGCGCAAGTTATATGCAGTTAAATTGTCAATATTAATTACAACAACAAGAACGTGAACAAGTAACATTTTAAGGAAGCAACTGCACGATTTTGCCCAGGGGGCCACCCATCATGTAACATGTATGCTACAGCATGACAGACTGAGTTGCCTGCGCACCACGCGGCTCCCAAGGTAAAAAGACATGGGAGTTACATATGCTTCACAAGGCACAGGGCTCAAAGCTAGCGTGACTTAAATACAACTTGCGTGGCAGTTACTGTGTTCAGTGTTACATAAAATAAGAAAATGTGAACTCTATTGTTCCATACAAAACTTAAAGTAACTCCCCCAGGCATAATACTAATCAGCAATGACAGCTCTTCTCTTTACCAAAACCCGGGTTTTGAAGTAGATTTGCCATCTCACAGGGCTCCATACTCCAGTTTCCCTATGGGCTTCATTAAAGGCTGCTGTCCTTACCCTAGGAGGAAGGAATCCCAGGTACTTTTCCCAGATTCAGAGGCTGAGATGAAAAGCTCTGCTAGCTTAGAAAAAGATTTCCTTCCTTCTGTCCTCTCCAAGGATTTCCATAAAGACTTACCTGAAAGTTTTCTAGGCTGTCTGAGGATTTAGATTTAGAAGGCAATGCAAGCGCAGAGGCAGGCAGTTTATCTAATTAGGCACTAGTAGTTTCTAGGATATAAGAGGCAAGAAGAGTACAAAATTTCAAGCTACCCTCACCACCCCAAATCTAGAGCTTCAGAAGATGAACATTGAAAGAGTCCACCTTTCCCAGGCCTTGTTGGAACAATTTCGAAAGTCCTGCCACCATGGACTGGTGACTTTCGACAAAATCCCAATAAAAAATAAGAGAGTGCATCTCCGAAGGAGCATCTTACTTACCCAGACATTAAGGGCTCTGACTAGAGGTCAAACTGTACTGATTCGTGCTAGGAGACTCCTATTAGGATTGTGTTTATAAAGTGAGTAGTGGTTCACTAGTGGAGGATGATACTTAAGTAATGCTGCTTAAGGCAAGAAACACAACTTACAGATGGGGTAGAGGATTACTTACAGCTTTAATATTGATATTTATTTTAAACCCTTATCCAGTTTCTTGGGAACCCCGAGCTAGCTGTACCTTTGCTGTCATCTGCATGCGCAAGACTGAGCAATCATACCCTCATGCTCCTTGTGCAAAATACTCCCATGTGGCTCAATCAGAAGGATGCTAATGGGGACAGACTTACAAGGGTCACGTGAGGACTGAGGGACACTCTGGTCCACCAGCTCATTCACAAGGTTCTGGATGATCGAGGGAATTGAGACCATAGTACCCAAGTGCAGGCTCCCTTACAGTGGTTCGGGGCGTAAAGATGGGGAGCAATGATCCAGTGATCGCAGCCCAGCTGGCGAAAGCTGACTTGGGGATGGTGGAGGGAACCCTGGTTACTTTCAGGTCTGTTATACTCCCAAGAGGAGCCAGGAACCTGAGACCCAATATTGCTGGCTTGTCGTGTTCTCCGCAAGAGGAGAGGAAATTTCCTTTCCATAAACTCCCCCGGGCCTCTCCATTTCTACCTTTAGCCATCTTCTTGGCAGAGAAAAAATATTTTAGTCCTCAAAGGCATCCAGTCTTGACTGTTTATTCCAGGGTTTTCATTATGGGCAGAGAAACTTTGAAAAATTAATTTTAATGTAAATTGTTACCAGAAGATATCCTTTATATGCTAAAACATATAATGGGCTAATGGGTTCTGAGTTGAAATAATTCTAAATTTAAATTTATAGCGACTTTTGTGGGTGAGTTTAGCTGGGAGTGGGAGAGAGTTATCGTGAGCCATAAGTGTATATTTTAGAGACACCTTTAGAGACAGTTTCTTTAGTAGTCTTCAGGTGTCTTGCTCTGTGGAGTTCAGAAACTGTTTATGACTCGGGATCTTAGAATATTAGATAGAAAAGGACTTAGGGCTTAGGCTGCTCTTCATTTCGAAGTGCAGGACCAGATAACCTGCCCAAGTGGCAGGCGGACGGTGCCAGAGGTGTGATCACAGCCTGGGCTCTTCCCCCCGAGCCCCGTCCGGCCTCACATGGGGTCCAGATTTAGCAGTATAAAGGACGGACCAAGGACTTAATCACTAGCAAAATGATGGCGTTTTCGTTCATTTTAAACCAGTCAAATTTGATAAGCCTCATTTTTCTGTTTGGTTTTTGCTATCGTCATTTTCTGGTAGTTTTTAATCTGTGATACTTCTTAGTGTGCTTTTAAGACAGAAAACTTAGTCTGATTATTATAGAGATGAATGTAGAGAATCAGCAGGGAGGCAGTATTTGCCTCATTCGCCCTCTTTTCCTTGAAAACCTTTCTCACGTTGAGAGGACGTGTCGTGGTCTGCAGCACATGACACTGACGGCTCTCCAGGCAGCTGACTGACGGGCCCTACGCGGTCTGCTGCGTCTCCGCGGCCCCTGCGTAGCCTTGTGCCCCCATCAGGAGCCATCGAGCGACATCGTCAGGCTGTTGCCACTCTCACTGGCCTTGGCAGTAAGGAGGCGAGGCTGGAGCACCCTCAGGTGCTGAAGGGATGAGTCTTGCCTGGGCTCCCAGGGACTCGGGTGATGTGGTGACCTCATGTGCCAGAAGCCAGGGCAGGCTGGCTTCGGGTTGAGCAGAGGGCAGCAGACAGACCTGCAGGCACATGCAGTCCAGCAGCTCCAGGGAGGCTGGGTGCAGCACCCACGTGGCATCTTCCCAGCATCCGAATCTTGGCTTGGCCCTCACTGCTTGTGTGACCTCAGCCAATTCTGTAACCTCACTGAGCCTCCGTTTTTCCATCTGTATAATGGTGATGGTAATGCTTACCTTGCAAGTGGTGAAGGTGAGAGATAATGTAGGTCAGGTGCTTACCAGGGCTCGGCACGTTGGCCAAGTGCAAGACGTAGCTGTTATTTTTATTGTCAAAGAACACAGCTGCACATCTTCTTATAGGTTATTGGTACAGTCCTGTAAGAATTTTTTTTTTTCCTGTAGGAATTTGAACTCTCATTTTTAAACCTGACAGTTTCAGCTGGAAGAGAATCATGAAATGTTTTATTATGTTTTCAGGTTCCTTTGTTATTTATCCCTAGAGTAAGACTTAGAAAAGCTATAAAAAAGCCAGCTCACCAAGAATTTGAATTTTGTCACCTTCTCTATCACAGAAGTTTGCTTAAGGCCCAAAGAGTCTAGGCAAACCTTCTACCTTGATCCCAAAAGGCTTTTTTTTTCTTTTATTAATAGTATGGTACATCCCTCTCTTTATTCCAAGCTGAGATGAGTGTTGTGTAGCTAGAAGTTTCCTGTCTCTGATCAATTGTAATGCCTTTTGTGAAGGGAAATGGTTGTAAATTATTACCAGTTAATTAAATGAGTGTTTCCCTTGAGTCCTGTGTGCAGGCTTTTATCCAAGCCTGTTTAGAATCATAGAACATTAGAAACAGAAAATTTTTGGACAACCCTCTTGTTTCATGGACAAGGAGACTAAGCCAGGGCGATAAGTGACTTTCCCAGCTTCCGCAAAGTGGTGCCCAGGAAAAGCAAACACCGGCCAAGGGGGTGGGGGCGCTGCAGGTCCGGTGGGTGCATCGAGCTAACAGAGGGTAATTTCTAAGCAGTGGGGCCCTCGCAGGCCATACACCGCTGGCATTCCTTGGAGCCAGCTTGGAGTGCTTTTATTTTTCACAAAGTGCTGTCACATGGTATTCTATTCTATAGTAATTATTATCATTCCTGTTTTACAGGTGAGGAAATTGAGGTGGTCACATGACCTTGTTCAGCTCATTAGATCCAATCAACAGATACGTATTGAGTGCTGTTCTAGGAACTCTGCTAGGCCCCTTGCTGAAGGTAGTGTCAGCTCCTGCTGGATGGAATGGAGCTTGCAGACTTACCACAAGGGGTGAGATATAGGTGTATGGAATTTTAAGTAATTGTTTGTGGGTATAGGTAAGTGTTACGATGATAGTTGAGATGCGGGTTTTGAGATGGGAGAGATCAATGTGGACGCCAAGATCTTCCTGGCAGCGGTTCCTTCCTTCTAGCCCTGCAGCTCTCATCTTCCCCAGCAGAGCTCGGTTACCCATCCCTCCTGCAGCCCTGGGGAGCGACGCAGGGAAACCCTGAGCACCTGGCAATGGTCCTGACCCTGGGAGTAATTCAGTCAAGGTTTGAATGAATGAACAGGCAGGTGAAGTGAAGAGAGACAGGCTTTCCAAGCAGAGAAAACAGCAAGAGTGAAGGTGTGGCCCAAGGACAGAACCGGAATAGCAGGTTCAAAGAAGGGAATTTTGAAAAAGAGGTTTGGATAGATTAGTGGGGAGCCAGCGGAGGGGGAGCAGGTAGCCCTGAAAGCCCAGTGGAGCAGGGCGAGTTTTATTCTGAGGGCTGTGGGAAGGCAGCAGAGGCTTTGAAGGGAGGAAGTTGACAAGAGCAGCACTTTAGAAAGGACACTTTGTTTTTGGTGGGGGTGTCACATGACTGCAGGAGAAAGGATGAATGAGGGGTCCTGCAGTGACAGGGTCCTAGAGTGATGGAGAGAATGGAAAGGAGAGACACAGACTGTCGTGGTGCCTCGAGCCAGGGTGGCTCCAGAATTGTTAGCCTTGGAACCTAGAAGAATGGTGGTTCCAGTGATTCAATGCTGACAGCTGGAAGCTTTAGGAGGAAACTTGGAATCAGAGCTGCTGAAAGCTGGAATCAGCTGCTCAGAGAGCATCTAGCTCACGGTTCCCAGATGGTGTTCCATGGTCAGGCTATGTCAGAGTCACCCACGGAACTTTTAAAAACAGCAGATTCCTAGACCCCTTTCCCTTTCCCCAGAAAATGCGAAATCAGGAGACTACTGGTGGGGCCTGGGTATCTATCTATTTATGCAGATATTTATATGTCCTCCCACCCCGTGATTCTATAGTGCAGAGAGGTTGAGTGGCTTGCCTGATGTCACAGACCAGTTAGGACAGAGTTAGCACCAGAACCTACGTGTTCTCTGGCATTACAGTTACTCAGCCACAGGGTGGGGGATTGGGGGAGAAGTTCAGATGGGGAAGAGTAGTATTTGGGGCAACATTGATTCATGTGGGTGCAGCATTGATCCCTGTTTGAGGAGGAGGCTACCTGGGATGAAAACACAAGGGAGAGATCACTCTGAAGGTGCACATTGGGAGTCACTCAGCCAAGGAATGCGTTCCAGAGGGACCGCTGTGACCCAGGCACAGGGTAGATCTTCAGGAACCCAAAGTGTAGAACAGTAGAAGCAATCAATCTAAAGAACCCAGAGGGCTGAAGCCATGCAAATAGGCAGGATTTCTGATTGTTAGATTCCACTGAAGAGCATGAGGCAAAAGAACTTCTTTTGGAGGAATTATTAATATTTTGGTTAAGGGAAGGACAAAGGCAATTACTTTTATTATGCAGATCACAGAAAGGTTTTTTTTCCTTCTTTCTTTTTTTGAATTGAGGTATTATTAAAATAACTCACATATTTAAAAATGAATTTTTAGAACATTTTCATACTCCTGTAAAGGAACCCCATTAGCAATTAATCTACATTCCCCTTTCTCCCTCCAGCCTTAAGCAACCATTAATCTATATAGATTTGCCTAATTTGAACATTTCATGTAAAGGGAATCATGCAATATATGGTCCTTTGAGAGTGTCTTCTTTCACTTAGCATAATGTTTTCAAGATGTATAAGTTGTAGCATGTGTCTGTAATTTATTTTTATTGCTGATTAATATTTCATTATATGCATATATCATAATTTATCCTTTCATCAATGGATGGACATTTGGATTGTTTCCACCTTTTGGCTATTAAGAATAATGCTGCTATGAACATTTTTGTATAAGTTTCTATGTGAACGTATATTTTCAGTTCTCATGGGTTTATGTAGAGTGGAATTGCTGGATCATATGATAACTTTAACTTTTTGAGGAACTGCCAAACTATTGTCCAAAGTCATTGTTCATGTTATATTCCAATCAACAACATACAAGGTTTCAATGTCTCCACATCTTTGCCTACACTCATTGTTTGCCTTTGTGATCATATCCATCCTGGTAGATGTGAAGGGCTATCTCATTGTGGTTTTGATTTGTATTTCCCTTGTGGCCAATGATGTTGAACATTTTTTCATGTGCCTATTGGTCATTTGTATATCTTCTTTGGAGAAATGTCTATTCAAATCCTTTGTCTGTTTTAATTATTGAGTTATGTGTCTTTTTATTATTGAGTTGGAAGAGTTCTTTATGTATTCTGGATACAATCCTTTATGTGATTAATTAATGTTTTCTTCCATTCTGTGGATTTTCTTTTCACTGTGTTAATAGTATCATTTACAGCATAAAAGTTTTTAATTTTGATGTAGTTCAATTTGTCAATTTTTTTGGTCACTAGTACTTTTGATGTTGTATCTAAGAAACCATTGCCTAACTCAAGGTCAGGAAAACTTCTATGTTTCTTTCTAAGAGTTTTATAATTTTAGCTCTTAAGTTAGGTCTGTGATCCATTTTGAGTTAATGTTTACATAGTCTTATGAGCCAGGGTCCAACTTCATTACTTTGCATGTGGTTATTCAGTTGTCTGAGCGCCATTTGTTAAAAAGAGTATTCTTTATTCATTTAATTGTCTTCTTACCCTTTTAAAATTTTTTTTCTTCTCGTTTTCCTTACCCCTGTCTCCAGATAAACACTGATATGTTTCCTGTCACTATAGATTAGTTACCTTTTCTAGAGTTTTATATAAATAGAATCATAGAGAATGTATTCCTTTTTTGTCTGGCTTCTTTCATTTGGTATTTGGGATTCTTCTATGTTGTATGCATCAGTAGTTCATTCCTTTTTGTTGCTGAATACTGTTCCATTGTATGGATATACTACATTTAAAAATGTTAATCAGTTGATGATAGATATTCTATTTCAGATTTTTAGCTATCGTAGATAAAGTTCCTGTGAACATTTGTGTACAAAGCTTTGGGCATATACTTTCTTCTTCTTCTTCTTTTTTTTTTTTGGCCTGTGACTTATTATAGAAGGCATATTTATTCTTGAGTAAATACCTAGGAGTGGAATGGCTGGATCAAATGGTATGTGTATATGTAACTTTGTAGGAAAATATTCAACTGTGATGGTGACATCAACAATGTGTTGAAGGTCTAGTTGCTCCACATCCTCACAAACACTTAGTATGGTTAGACTTTTTAATTTTCGCCATCCTAGTAGGTATGTAGTGTTACTGTATTCTAACACTACATTTAATTTGCATTTCTCTAATGGCTGGTGATGTTGAATTTGTTTTTGTATACTTATTTGCCATCTGCATCTTCTTGGGTGAAGTGAAGTAATGAAATCCATTTTTTAAAAATTGGATTTTTAAATTATTATTGAGTTTTACTAGTTCTTTATTCTGGACACAAATATTTTATCCAATATATGATTTATAAATATTTTCTCGCAATCTGTGGCATGTCTTTCATTCTCTTGACAGTATCTTTCAAAGAGCAGGAATCTAAATTTTGATGAAGTCCAATTTAGCAATTTATTAAAGAATAAATTGAATTCTTTATGGATCCATCCAATGCATCCAATCCAAATATGGATTGTGCTTTTGGTCTTATCTAAGAAATATTTACCTAACCCAAGGGTCCTAAAGGTTTTCTCTTACATATTTTTCTAGAAGTTTTAAAGTTTTAGATTTCATGTTTAGGTCTGTGATCCATTTTGAGTTAATTTACATGTAAGTTACAATGTATGGGTAGTTCCTTATTTTACATATGGATGTCTAATTGTTCCAGCACTGTTTGTTGATTTTGTTTTATACTTTTGTTTACTTATCTGTTTCTGCATAAGAATGCCATTTTTTAAAAGGCCACTGCTTTCTATGTTTCAACAAGTGCCCAGGGATTGTCCTCCCTATCAGCAGAGGTGGTGTGTAGGAGAGAGGGGTTAGTGTATTTATTACCCCTGGAACAACTGTCACAGTAAGAATAATAAATGCATCTGTTTTTGTGTGGGGCGGTCCTAGACTGTGGTCTCGCTCTGTTCTCTTGGACATTCTGTCAGTGACTTAAACGATGACATGGCTAGTCAGAGGCCCTGATCTGGGGAGCCCTAATGCTGAGAAGGAGGGTGGATGAATCGACTGGATTTGGGATCCAGTGAACCTTGGGGCCTGAAACCACTAGCTGAAATTCTGTAGGAAAAATATGAAGTGCTTAGGTTCTTGTTGGGGTTTTTGCATCTAACCACTGCACGAGCGCAGGATGTGGGCGGCAAAGCCTTATAGAGCACATAGAAAAGATGCAGAGATTTCGGTTGATGGCAGACTCAGGCTGGGTCAGGGGGTATCTCGAAGCACCCATGCAGCCTGGTTGCGTCAGTCACGGGCACTGTCAAGATCCGGGTTGTGATAATCCTGTTCTCCCCTGTGAGGGTCAGGTCACACCCTCAGGCTGATGTTCCTTCTTTAATGGAGAAACCGGGCATGTCGGGAGGAAACTGACCAGAATGGCGAAGGAGGAGAGAATCATGTCCTACGTGAAGCCACTGAAGTAGCTCGGGTATCCATGTTTGCTACTTTATTTACTCATTTGTTCCACAAACCATTTTCTGTCACCTTATGTGCAAGGCAAGACTTCAGGGACAGGACATAATGACAGCAACTCGATGTGCGTTCCAGAACAGGTCTCCATAACGGATATGGAGTTGTCCGACTGTCTAAAAGAGGTCTGGGAAGATCTCCCTATAATGGTGGGTCCTGATTTGAGTCTTGATGGGCAAATAGGAGTCTGGCAAGTAAAAAGGGGAAGAAAATGTTTTCCAGCTAGAAAGATCACATGCCCCAAAGCAATAGGCAATAAACTAGGCAATAAGATAGGTAATGTGTAATTTTCACAATTCCTCAGTGTGCTGCCTGACACGTAACACATTTGGTCACTCTCTCAGGGTAAATGAAATAACATCCCTCCCAGAAAGTGTATAAGAATAAAGTGGATGGGATACAGGTTGTATGCGGTTGTAGTGGTGGGGAGAGCTGAGGCCGAAAGATAGGAAGGGGCATAGCGTCTAGGACTTTGTGCTATGCTGAGGAATTTGGACCTTATCATGGAAGGGAGAGGAAATATTGAAGGTTTCTAAGTTAGTTAGGAAATCACATGGCCAGATTTTAAATTTTGAAACATGTCACTGGCAGCAGCTGGAGGAGTAGTGTGAAGACGAAGCCACCTAGGAGGCCATCGCCGGAGGACAGATGAGGCAGAGCAGCCAAGAGAGGAGAGGGAATGGTGGATTTAGGAAAGACTCAGGAAGTGGACTTGGGGGGGGTCTGGCCGCAGTTACATGTACGTGGGGAGGAGCCCGGGCTGCTGGGTAAATGCTGGGGTCCGGAGGAAGAGGAAGAGCAGGAAAGAGCAGTTTCCTGGAGGCAAGGAGTGAGGGAGAGTCATGAAGAAGGAGGCCGCCAGGAAGATCAGATGCTGCAGAGAGATCCACGGAGAGAAAGACAATCTTTGGGTTTGATGGCAGGATGATAAGGTTGCAGGGCTGTTTCGGTGCTAGTGAAAGCCGGGGAGTCAGATTGCAGGGGACAGCATAGCTGTTAGAAGGCGTCCGGATGTGATAATCGTCAAATATTTGACATACTGTCCTTGGTTGACAATTTGGGTAAGTCTTTTGGGTGCAAGTGATAGAAAACCCTACTCAGACTAGCTAAAACAAAGGGAATTTATGGGCTCAAATAACTGAAAAGTCTCAAAGAACCAAGCAAGGCTTGATCTAAAGGTTTAAATGATGCTATCAAGACCTGGTCTCTTGCTGTCCCCTCAGCCTTCCGCCTTTGTTGGCTTCATTCTCTATCACAATATAGTGACAAGGGTTCTAGACTCTCCCAAGTTTATGTCCTTCCAGACTGAAGTTCAGTGGAAGTGAGATCTTGTCTCTTCTTTGTAGATCCAGGATTCCTAATTGGACCTACTTGGATTTTGTCCCCAAGCCTGAGCCAGCAGTTGCTGAGCATAGGGAATTACAATTTCTCTGATAACCAGATACAGAGAATCTGCCAGCTTCAGGCCAGTCGTCCTGGCTGGGGGAGTTCTGTGCTAGGTCCGGGTCACCTGTCTGCCCGGGAGCTAGAGGTGGAATCTTAGCTGAAGCATTTGGGCTACATGTGAGGGAGGGGCAATTCTCAAATAAAGCTCAAGTGCTTTTCCCAAAAGCTGGAATAGATGTTCTAGCTAGAGAGACAGTGTCCGCTAGGACTGTGGAGGACACAACAAGTGTCAATGAGTAGAAACGATTGATCTTGCTGCATTTCTGCTCATACAGAAAGATCTGTCTATGAAGTACAGGAATGAAATAGGCCAGCTATTGAGGTAGTGAGTTTGCTGTCACTGGGAGTATCCAAGCAACCACTATGAATAAATGACAACAGCCCATCAGCAATGTATAGATGGAACAGATAACCTCTAACACCACATTTTTAAAACTGTTTCTCTGTGACACAGTAAGGAATACCTCTTTACATTAAAACCCAGTGTACCTTTATAGGTGCATACAAAACTGCAAACCAGAGTTTCATGAAAGTGCTTTTCCTTGGTACCTGTGGTGTGTTCTTTTTTTACCCCCCCTGAGTCAGAGTCTTGCTCTGTTAGAGAGGGCTAGAGTGCCATGGTGTCAGCCTCGCTCCCAGCAACCTCAAACGCCTGGGCTCAAGTGATCCTCCTGCCTCAGCCTCCCAAGTAGCTGGGACTACAGATGTGCGCCACGACACTGGGCTAATTTTTTCTATTTTTAGTAGAGACGGGGTCTCACTCTTGCTCAGGCTGATCTCAGACTCCTGACCTCAAGCGATCCTCCCTCTTCGGCCCCCTAGAGTGCTAGGATTACAGGCATGAGCCACCGTGCCTGGCCCCTGTGGTGTGTTCTTGTTTTCTTTTGTTTTATTCTACTTAAAAAAAAAAAATCTCTGTTTTGTGCAGCCCACTAAATTGCTCTAATGTCCCTCTAACGAATCTCGACCTGCAGTTTGCAAATCCCCCTTCTAAGGACTGATGTCTTAGCACATCTCTCCTCAATGGACGAGACTCGAAGATGATGTTTGAACCTGGCTTTTCCACCATGATGGTGGCATGGGTCAGAAATGGGGAGCAAACCTGTTCCGCTTGTGAGAGCTCCTGATGCTAAGTGGTGGAATCCTCTGCTGTCTGTCAGAGCAGCTCCTGACCTGTCTCCGGGGTGGTGTGGCCTTCTTTGCGGGCCCTCGGGGCAGCGTTGGAGGGAGATTATGGGCCAGCCGTGGGCTGCAGGATGGCGGAGGCAGCCCGGCAGTCTGTCTGTCCGGGCCGGCGGCAGCGGCTCCTGTGCCAGCGGCAGCGCCCCTTGTGAGGTCGAATGTACGCGCAAGTGTGTGTTCTCTGCCAGGCCTCTATGTTGAGGGCGAGGGAGTGGCTTTTAAAAATAACATATTTTTGACTTGAAACAAGTCAAGGCAGAGAGTGGAGACAATTAGAGACTGACATCCTGTTTAGTCATCTCCCCAGAGAGCTCTATTTTCAGAACTGTTCTATAAAGGTTCACAAGTGGTGCTAAGATAGTTAGAGGATATTGCTAAGTTAGCAGTCGTCGTGATGCAAGTAGCTGATTGGAACACGGGGGCGACTTACAGTGTGGTAACTGCTTCCGGAATGGATTTTATGCAGAGAAAGGGAGGGTTGTAAGAATAGTTAGTTATGTAGGTATAGGTTTCTGAGTCTGCACAACATAGCTGTCTTGTATTTTGAAAAAGCATACAATCAGGGTGTGGTGTTAAAAATACGTGGTGGTGACCCAGGGTATGACCAATGCCTTTGTGGAGGGCTTTTGTTCACCTGTAGATATAATAATAACAGTAAAGAAGTAAATAGTACTGTTAAGATTCTTTGACATCATGTGATGGAGGCCACGTTAGAAATGCTGGGCAACGATGCCATCGACTTTCAGATGAGTACGGTGAGGCTCAGGTGGCCAAGGACCTTGCCCAGAGTCTGGAGACAGCTGTGGCAGAGTCAGACTGGAGTCCATGGTGTGCATGTGTGTGGTTGGGGGCTCTTTCTACTGTACCATATGACTGGCAGCTTATTTAAACTTAGTAGTCTTACCAAAAAGTGACAATCCATGTCTATCCTCAAGCTTCTCTACCTATAGGTCAAAGCTTCTCTTGACTTTTCCTCTTTCAGATGAAAGGTCAAAGGCAAGAATGGAGCCATGCACTGAATTTGGCAAGATTTATTGAAGGACAATTGTAAATTCATGTATCTGAGTTTACAAGAACTTCGCAATGCAAGGCCTAGAGGTGTTCGTGGATAGGGAGGTTCGCACCCAGCAGGAAGAGGGTAGAGTGTGCCCACCTGTGCCAGTGGTGATCAGAGCAGATCTGGAAGGCGCTGTTCCATCCTGGGCGCCATGCCGCGGGAGGTCTTCTGGAAACTGGAGTGTATGCAGAGGATGGGACCACATGAAGAAGACTTCAGGCTGCCTACTTTGCAGAATACATGTCTTGATAGCTCAGCTGATAGATAATTTTAAGGGTTGTGGATACTCCGTGGATAGTCAAGTGTAGTAGTGAATGCAAAGCTCCTAAACTTCCTTCCCGAGTACTTCCTTGAGATTGACTAGACTTTGGTGGGAATGTATAGACAGAGACTATGCTTTTTACTCACTAAAACTAAAGATTTTCGGTTGACTGTGCCACATTTGTTCATTACGTTATGTACTGCCATTATTTCTCTATTTCATATTCTTGCCATATGGTTTAGTGAAGTGCTCTAACAAGCGGGTATAGGTGTCTCAAAAACAATTACCAAGTATGTGAGTGCTTCTCTGTATCATAAAGAGCCAAAAATGGAAGAGAAAAAAATTCAAGATGAAGGAAGCTGAAAAAATATAGTTTCTTTTATATTTGCTTTTCAACCTTTACAATTTATTGGGTTTTCACTTATTTCCTTGCCCTTCTACTGTTTAATGAAAGACTTGGATTTGATTTGTGGCCGTGATTTATATATTTAAGCCTCTCTGTGATGAATTATTTAAAGTCCATAAACAGTACTTTAATAATAAAATATAATGTATAATTTTTTTTCTCTTTCTAGGTGGATCTGGAGCCAGAGGGGAAAGTATTTGTGGTAATAACCCTAACAGGGAGTTTCACTGAAGGTAAGAATGAGTTTTGTGTGGTTTCTAGTATATGTGTAACCTGAGTTCATATTCAGTAAAAATTTCTATTTTGAAAATTATAAAAGAGCATTTTGTAAAAGATGCTTAAAAAAAAAATCACTCTCTCAAGTTGGGCTGGCTGGTGTTTTATTGCCCAGTGGTGTATTGGTTCAGGTTGCCATATTAAATATATTCACTAACTCTGGCAATCTCATGTTTTGTAGCATCCTAAGTTTGTGTTTATATCCATCACATCTTAGCTGAATTGGTTTTTGCCCCTTTTGCTTTATGCCCGCTAAACTATACTTTAGATTTTCGGTTTCATGCCAACCTTTTGGTTTACCCTTCGATGTCTATGAAAGAAATTTAGGGATCATGTTCTCTTCTATATAACGCCTATCTCGTCCTTACCCTATAAGGGATTCTCTTTCTCATCCCCTGCTACCACACTTCCTTTGACCTGCTCCCCCATAATTTTTTTTCTAAATTGAGGTAAAATTTATGTGTGGTGAAATGAAAGATAGGAAATGAACAATTTGAATTTTAACAACTGCATACAACTGTGTAACCAGCCCCCCAAAGCAAGATACAGATCATCTCCATTACCTTGAAAGTCCCCTGTGCCTTGCTCATCAGCTCCCTGGCGCCAAAGGCGGTGAGTGCAGCGTGTTCCTTCGCCGCAGATCAGTTTTGCCTGCTCTAGAAGTTCATATGAATGGAATTATATAGTATGTTCTCTTTTGTGTCTGATTTCTTCACTCAGCATGATTTCTGTAAGATTCATTCATGTCATTATGTATGTCAGTATTCCTTTTTATTTCTGAGTAGTATTCCGTTATAGAAATGTAGCACCCATTTATTTACGCATTCTCCTCCTGGTGGACTTTTCGGGTTTTCCCTGTTGTCTATTATGTATAATGCTTCTGTAAATATTCTTATATGTAAATTTTTGTGGATATAACACTTTCATTTCTCTCAGGTAAAGACATAGGACTGGAATTGCTGAATAATAGAGTAGGTTTATGTTTAACTTTATAAGAAGTTCCCAAATGGTTTTTCAAAGTGGTTTTGTTATTATACCCCCTCTAGCAATGGGTGGGAGTTCCCAATTACTCTGTATCCTCACCAACACTTGCTATGGTCATTCTTTTTCATTCTAGACATGCTAGTGGGTATGACATGGTATCCCGTGGTTTAATGTGCATTTCTCTGATGTTGAGTACTTTCTCATGTGTTTATTGGCCATTTGTTTGTTTTCATAATCTCTGGTTCTAGTCTTTTGCCCTGCTTTCCAAAATTGGGTTTCTCTTTTTATTGTTGATTTTTAGGAGTTCTTGTTTTTATGAGTCCTTTGTGAGAAATAAGTATCATGAGTCCTTTCTCCCAGTCTGTGGCTCATAGGGCATAGCCAATCTGAGGTTTCAGTGGAAATCCTAAGGTGTTTTAAATCTTTTTAGCTTTGTGGCCCTCAAGCTTCAAACTGTTTCTCCTACAGTGTGAAATAGTTGAAATCCCAACTCATGTCTTTCAGCATTCCAGCTCTTTTTTCTGGACCACTTGGAGTCTCCCTTGCACATGCACAGTTTAGGAGGAAGCAAAAATTTAAGGAATTTACATATTTGCACGGTTTTCTCTCTGTGGCCCCATTCATTCTAGGATTTCTCCCTCGATATCCAGTCATCTGGTGGTCCTGAATTTTGCCATTTCCTTCCTCAAGCCAATAAAACTGTGGCTTCCTTCTTGAGTTCTGTTTTACCCAACCACGTGTAGCCTGGGGAATAATCTGGAGAAAAGCCCTGTAAATATAGATCTCACCCAAGGCAGTTCCCTTCTCTCAAGTGTCAAATTCCCTCTAGTTTGTACCTGTTTTTGGTTGTTCTCCTGTATCTTCGACTAGTTGTTTTTAAATATGTTTTCCAGATATTTTAATTGTTCAGCAGGAGAATTGGTCTATTACAAGCTACTACACCATTACTAAAATCCCTTGAAGTTTTGAAATATGTGGCTTAATGGTTTGTGTGTTTGGTGTTGGCATTTTGTAAATTGGTTATATTAATACTTCTTTGAGAAATAGTTCTCTCCTCTCAGCCAACCATTCCTGTTCATGAGGTCGAATTGTTTTAACGTTTTTTATCTGTTGTCTCAGTTGTTAGAGCTTGCCTTTTTGCTCCATATTGAAATTAGCAGAAACCTGGGATAATTTGGACATAAAAAAAACTTCCAGGTTACAGTTTGGGGGGTCTTCTGCCTGCTCTCGGGTCTTTTTATTTTGCTTGGTATCTTGGACATACAGTATATATGAGCAAAATGAGTCTGCTCTAGCCTCCTTGAATAAAGCGAATGTAGTATTACAGAACGTTGTTGGTAGAACATTCTCATCATGCACATGGAACGTGGATCAGCGATGGTGGAAAGAAATGCAACAGTGAGCAAAGAGGCCAGAATGAGGAGTGGGCAAGATTCTGAATGTGCTGAATCACCTTTCTATGTTAATTTGCAGTGAGGTAAGTCTGTGCGTGGTAGGCCAGGTCTGACTGTGCCATGATTATTACATGACTTTTTTAGATCTGTGCCAGCTCTCTAGGACTAAATGCTATTAAGTTTGTATCTTCCTTCACTGTACTTTAGAAATATCAGAACAATGACACTGGAATACATCTGGATGTCCTCGTTGTGTTTATTTCTTAGTTTCAGTGATAAGAAGAACAAAATGGTAAATCATTGGGAGGTGAGTTCTTACTAGGTAGTTGTAGTTGTATTCCTTTCAGAGCTGACTCTGGGTAAAATTGTGAGATTGGCTGAGTTCATCTTTGCTAATTCCACCTTCCCTTTAGGCTAGTTCTTTCTCTCTGTCTTCAACTGTCTCTTATTCCAGTAATAAGCCCAAGTAACCTCTGTCTAGGAATAGCTGATGACAAGAAAGACAGTGAATTCATGGGCTAATTCATACTAAAGTGATAGTGATCGATATCTTAGTACTCTACCACTCTTAGGTGTGTTTGCATATTTTAAAAGATGCTAGAAGAGCTGTTTTACCTTTGAGAAATAGACTTTTCATGTTAAAATTTTAGGAGCTATGGCATGTATGCTTGGGATATATTTAGGAACCCCAGATCTGTTGTCTGTCTTGCTGTGGAAGCATTGTCTTTTCAGTTTAGCTCCTAGACTGGGGCTTAGCTTAAGATTGCATGTTGCTGCTGCCTTAGAGCACGGCTCCCTTGTCAAATACAGAGGACATGACGGCTGCCTCTCTGCGTGTGCTACACAAGGAGATGGAGCCCCCCTCCCATGTGTCTGCTGCAGCTGTGGCAGCAGCATGGGCCTGGCACTGTGCGCCTGTCCCTGGTGTGGCCTCGTTCCTGGCAGCCACCTTAGATCATCCCCAGCCATAAAACGACAGCTTGGCTGGTGGAACATTCGGAACTCTGGTTCCCATCTTGGATGCTGAAGGCTTCATAGAAAGAAGCAATGGATGGTAAGGCCTGCCCTGTGTGTATCTTGGCCTATGAAAGGGACCTTGGCCTGGGATATTGGAGGGATCGTCAAAGCTAAAGAAATGTTGGCCGAGCCTGAGTATGTCTAGCAGAGTTGTCCTGAAGGTCAGATGATAATTAGGTCATGTTATTAAATATGAAATGTCTGATTTCGAATGAAAAGTGTAGTTTATTATATCTCAAATGAGAAGCAGTACAATTAATCAAAGTGTGCACCTAAACTATCGACACAGTTTTGCCATCTTACTGGTAGCTTGTTTATGCCAGCAGCAAAGAAGCCTGGAGAGTGAGTGGCAATGAAATCGCGAAAGGTGTTTTCCACAGCTTGTTGAGAATTGAATATTTTTCCTTGCAAGAGGCGGTCCAAAGCCTGGAAGAAGCGGTAGTCAGTTGGTGCAAGGTCTGGTGTATACGGTGGATGACAGAGTCTCCAAGTCCAACTGCTGTAGTTTGAGCAGCGTTGTTTGTGGGACTTATGGTTGAGTGTTGTCTTGCAAGGGGCTTGGCCTGTCTCTAGTGACCAATCTCAGCTGCTTCATGGCAAGCATCCTCATCATTTCATCCACATGGTTGCTGTAGACATCTGCTGTAATCAATTGATCAGGTATCATGAAACTGTGGTAGATAATACCAGCACTGGACCACCAAACAGACACCATTAGCTTTTTTTGATGAATATTCAGTTTTGGACTGTGTTTCACATTTCATTTTTATGCAGCCAAATTGAATGCTTGCGATTGTCAAAAAGAATCCATTTTTCATCACATGTAACAATATGGTGTAGAAATGGTTCACTTTATGTCTTGACAGCAAAGAAAAGCAAGCTTCGAGACAGTTTCTCTTCTGACTCATTTAATTCATGTGGAACCCATCTATCCAGCTGCTTTACCTTGCCCATTTGTTTCAAATGGTCCGATATTGTTGGAATAGTAACGTCAAATCTTGCTGCTAATTCACACATAGATTGAGATGGATTCGCTTCCACTACAGCTTTCAGCTCATCATTATCCACGTTGGTCCCAGTTCGCCCATGTGCCTCATTTTCGAGATTAAAATCACCAGAATGGGACTACTCAAACCATCAACGTACTGTGCATTCATTAAGCCACATCCTTCCCAAACACTTTGTTGACATTTCGAGCTGTCTGTGCTGCATTGTTTCCATGATGGAACTCATATTCGAAAATAACATGAATTTTTGACTTATCCATGGTTTCACAGAAATTGCTCTTAAAAAAATGTGAAAGATAATCACAAGCCAAACTGTGCATTTGAAAGACCGAGGAGGTACCTTTACAATAAAAATAAAACAAGTGTCAAAATGAAATGTCAGAAATAACCAACTGTCAAACTTAGTACTTAAGGAAATTGGACATTTCATATGTGATAATATGTAGGGGAGTGCTTTGCAAGCTATAAGGCACTGTATGAAGGCTGCTGATGGGATTCTCCTCTCTGAATTCCTGTCGTCACAGCAGTGAGATCCAATCATTCTTCTCTTGTACACTCAGGTTTGCTTTATCTTAACACTGACTTTATACTAAACGCCTCAGGGATTTAGTGGACACTTACTAGCGTAATGTTGGTTTATCTGCATACATGTTTTCTTTTCACAGCCTCCTATAGTTCTGCCATTAGCTCAGATTCTGTAATCTCAAAGCTCTCCTTTTTAAAAAAAAAAAATTGCTTAAATGGGGCTGTGGTCTGTGTGTGATACACAGAACTGGTATTAGGGCTACTGACTGCTACTTATCTCATTTTTAAATCTTTCATTAAATATGCTGAATTAGCAGCTCAGGCAAAAAACAATTTTATTAAATGTAAGAAATGATTGAGAAATGACATGAGAAATACCTGCTGGATGCAGACCTGTAATCTCGTTACAGATGCTGGGGAGATAAAGACGAACAAGACATAGACACTCTCTCCCGAAAGAGCTCATAGGAAGGAGGGCAGATGCATCCCATGTGTGCGGCAGGGAGCCAGGTCCCATGGCAGGAATAAGTCCAAGCAAATGTTGGCATATGGGAATATGTAATCAAATAGGCCAGGAGTTTTTAGAGAAACCTTTGCAGGGGAGGTGATGTTTGAAGCAAGTTTGAATGGTGACTAGGAATGTGTCCAGAGGGGAAGGTAAGATAGTTCAATAGGGGAAGACGGTTTGTACAACACACAGAGATGAGAGAACACTGGCAGGTTTTGGAGACCAAAAGTAATGTGTAGGTGCTGAAGGTGGGCGAGCGTGATGGGAGATGTGGCCAGAGATTTGGGTCTGCCTTATGCGTAGGTTTGGCAGGTTGTCAGTTGTACCAGTATAACTATATAACAGTGCCCCCTCTCACTTTGAAAAGGGTTCCAGGTTAGATGATAAATTGCGTGGTCATGCTACTTCTAGGCTAGCAGAAATGATGAGGTGCCAGTGAAGGTTTTAAGCAGAGAGAAACAAGACTAGATTTGGTGGCAGTAGGTTCAAGGGGAGGGGAGGGATGTTGGATCATATGAGAAGATGAGGGTGTGGAGAGCCATTAGGAGACTGTAAAAGTCGTCTAAGGGAAAGATGACCAGGCTTGAGTTAAGTTGAAATATGTGGGGATGGAGAGGAGGGGACAACTTTGAGAAATGCCTAGGTAGTAAAATCCACAGGAATCGGCAATCTGTTGGATGTCAGGGATGAAGAGGGAAGAGTCTCAGGTGATGCTCAGGTGGTGGTGTAGAGTCCTTTACCAGGACAGAAATGTGGAGAGGATGATGATGAATTCAGCTTTGGGCAAGTGGAGTTTGGAGTGCTTGTGGAAAATGCAATTGGAGATGTCTAGGAGGAATTGGAAATAAGATTCTGGAGTTTGGCAAGATGGCTGATCCTGAGATATAGCTCTAGGTGCCAGATGGAAGAATGGCACGTGGATAAAGGGGCCCAATGAGAAGATTTAGGGAGAAAACCAAGGCTGACCAACAACATAACTGTGGAACACCAACATTTAAGGACTTTGGCTCATAGATTATAATTCGTGGAACCAACCCAAACTATGTTGAAGGTTTACTTAATGAACACTCATTTTACTAATATATTTGTTAATATATTACTCATGCGGTAATATTTGAGTGCTTGCTGTATGCCAGGGACTGTTTGACCAGATGATTCACCGTCTTCCAGATTGACACCAAAATGTTTAATAATGAAGTCTGAAGAAAGAATAGAACATAAAAGGCTTTGAAAAGTAATGTTTGAATTGGTGGTAATAATAGTATCTTCAGAGTTCGATGATATAGTGTGCTGTGTGCAGGTTTATGCTTAATGCTGGGGTAAGAAGAACAGATGAACCTGCTCAAAACCTGCAATGAGGGCTCTTCACTGAATTGAGATGGAGCAAGAAACACCTTTGACAATCATCACTTTGTGGAAGTCTCTCGGAGAGCCCAAGGCATAACATTGTGCACTGGAACAGAACCCCCTCACCGCCATTCGTCTTGAGAAAGGTGTTACCACTCTTGATCAGACGCAGAATTGCCCTAAGCACTGAGGCAGAAGTAGACAGAATTGAAGTGATTATTTTAAAAAAGCTGTCTAATGTCAGTCTTTATTCTATTCTGACTAAGCCCTGGATCTATAGTCTAGTCAGACCAGAATTTATTATAGCGATGAAACAGACTTGGATTTTTAATGCAGCCTTTAGATGCTGTCATTGTGGGCATGTCTATGACTGTCACTATGTTGGACTGGTTTTTACCTGGAAGAGTGGTATGGCCAAAAAAAAAAACAAGAAAAAATTAAAGGAAACTGATAAAAATGCAATAAACTAAATGCATAACTGCTATAATTGGAAGAGAAACCACAGAAAGAAATTAAAGCATGTTATATCCTCATGTGAAAACAGGTCAAAAAGATGTAGCTGTATTATTATGCTATTAAGAAATATAAGATTTTAAGATCTGAAGAGAATGTAGTTTGCAGTAAATGAAGTTTGCCTGGACTCAGGGTCCCTGAAACTTAAATGGTTGGCCCACAGAGCAAAAGCCAGACACAGTGTGCCTCCTAATGGAAGTGGACCACACCATTGTTGTCTTGCCAAAAAATTGAGGTCACCTGACCAAAAAAATCAAGCATGAGAGTCCAGTCAAGCTTTCAGATCCAACCACCAATTTAGAAGGAAATATGGGGTTAGGGGCACATTTTAAATGACACCATGGGATGTAATCAGCAAAATCCAAACTGTAGAAAAATTTTACAGGAAAAGAGACTTGGCTTCTTCTACAACAAATTGGAAGAAAAAAGAGAAGAGAACCAAAATAACGAGAGAGACACATTAATCAGTTGCCATATATGGACTATGTTTTATCCCAAATCAAACACAAATTGTAAAAGAAACAACTCAGGAGACAAGTGAAGAAATGGAAACAGTGGTTGGATATGTGATGACATTAAGGAATTGCTAATGTTATTTAGGTATGATTATGGTATTGTGGTTTGAAACAAGAAGAGCATCCATTAGAAATACATTTTGAAATGATACTGATGAAATGACATGATATCTGGGATTTACTTCAGAAAGCTCCAGAGGTGGACGGAGGGGATGGGATACAGGTGAAACCAGATTAGCCATGACTCGATCATTAAAGCTGGATGATGGTTATATGTTGTATGTGGGTTTATTATACTAGTCTACTTTTGCATGTGTTTGAAATTTTCATTAATAAAAAGTTAAAAGGTAAAATGACGAATTTTAAGAATATTTCTTAAAAACCAAATTTGAATGGCATCTATGACATGAAAATGATGCTTGAACTTTTAACTTTTACCTCTTCTCATTTATAAGTTAAAGCTAGGGTTTTAAAAAAAATGTGTATGTTTTATCCTTATTTCTCAATTTTTATGTATTATGAAAAGGTAAGTTTAAAATCTTAAATGACTAAAGTACTATACTTCAGAAAGATTTTTTAAAGTGCTAAATAAATACTAAGCTGTGAGTCAAAAACTGCAGGTAGGAAGAGGTGAGTAAGATAATTCCTTTATAATTCCTTTCCTTCCGTCATAAAGTTCTCACTCATAATGAATGACAAGTAGATAATCTCCTACTAACAATTACATAACAGTTTTTGCATTTGCAAAGCTTAATTTCAGGATAGTTTCCTAAAATAATAAAGTAAATCAGAAGAATTGATGGTACAGGTATCTTTATAAAGATACTAAGACAAAGGTTCTGAAGGCACATGTTTCTTCCCTAGAATTCCCAAAGCAAATTTGAAGGCATTTTATTCTATACTAGTTTGGGGAGTGTGGAGGAGGGAACCAACTTCTTAAAAAATAAACAAAAACAAAACCTTGACAAAGCACTTGTTATTTATGGATTTGAAGCTCATTTAGAAAAAAGACCTTTTGCTAAAACCTCGAATTGCTCCCTTCTTTTAGATACTTATTACATATGTTACTGGGAACAAATACGATTTCTCCCGGGGAGGATACGGAAAGGCACTTGAATTTTGACATCTGCTTATTCTCTCTACTAAGCCAGCACAATGGTGCAGAGTAAGATACAGATCTTTTTCTTTTTGTACCATTACCTCAGTTTTCAGTTCAAATTTCCTGTGTCAGGCCCACTGGTTTACAAATAATTATGTTCTTGTTAAATCGTCGTGGCCACACGGACCAACAAAGCAGATGAAGCGTGTGTTACTGCTTTGAAGCTGCAACCCACGGTTTCCCAGCGTATCTAACACCTCTCATGCATGTCGTTTTTAAAGGGAAAAAGTTACCTCTGCTGGTAGTTGACTTATAGCAGCCCTTTCTCATGTTTCAAGCCCAGTGACAACTTGTTGACTTTTTAAAATTTAGCTTTTAAATTATTCTTTTGGTATATTAGCCTGAGGAATGAGTGACCACTTAGTTTTTGTGTTTTTTTTTTTTGCTGGCTCAAGCAGTTCTTATGGCTACCATTGGAAATGACTACCAGGTTGAAGACAGGGTAGGAGAGAAAGAAAGAAGAATTGAAGGGATGGGAAAAGGAGAGGAACTGGAAAAGGAAGAAAGGGTATTTTAAAAGGATTGAGACTGCTTGTCCCTTGTCATTGTTTCTTGCTCCTCTTCTCCATAGTATCCAGCTCATTTATTAAACACCCTCTGAGGACCACTCTGCTATGCTTATAATTTAGCTAGCAGAAGCCCTAAGAAGCCCTTGTTTTTTCTTTCTGGTAGTAGAATGGCCCCTTACCTAGTAATTGAATACCCCTATGTGTTTATGCCATAATGTATGGAAATACATTATTTTGCTTCAAACTTCTGGTCTGATGTAATTCTCAATATGCAAATTGTGAATCAGTCTCAGAGATTTGCTATAGTCCCTCCTGGATAGAAATTGGCAGAACCAGACCCAAACTCAGATTGCAATGCTGAGGTACAAGATCTTTCTACAGCAGCCAATTACCTGGGGAGGCATTTTAGTGTTCTCTTTATTCCACCTTGGAGGAAAATTATCCTTTGGGTAATATAATCATTCCTTTCCTAGAGACTTACCTTCTTTTGGAATAATGTCTTTTTGCAAGGCTTCCCTTGGGTTCCTCCTCTTAAACCTGAAGGTCTGCATTCGCCTGGGAAAGGTGAAGCTTTCTCAGACATCACACACAGGTCAGAGAGTGATGGGCAGATGGGGTTTAAGATTTGCTTAAGTTTTACTGCTATCAGTAGGTTCTCTTAATGTGGATCTTAAGCTAGAACTCAGAAGGTAAAAATAAGGTCAACAAGATCAGCTTAGGGTGATAACTGTATTTGCCTAGTGATGCCTCAGTTATCACTGACTTCACCCTACCTACTTCTCCTACTTTCACTGACTATTGATGGGGGGAAAAAAAAAAACAAAAACTAAGTGAATTTTTTTGTTGAGAATTTTTAAATTGGTTCTCAAAGTGTGATCCTGGAGACTTCTGAGAGTTCCAGAGACATTTTCAAGAGGTCTGCAGTTCAAAAGTTTTCCTTATAATATTGAGATGTTATTTGCCTTTTTTACTGTTTTCATATTTGCCCCAGTGGTGCAAAAGAAATGGTGTGTAAAACTGTGGCACCAGACCGTATAGTTATCGTTGTATTCTTCGTGGCCACGCAATTGCAGGAAAAAGTTGAAGTTTCACTTAAGAATGTCTTTGATGAAGCAGTAAGGATTATTAATGTTATTAAATCCCAACCCTCGACCATACGTCTTCGTAATATTCTGCGTGACAAAATGAGAAGTATGCGTATAGCACTTGTGCTACATACTGAAATACTATCATGTCTCAAGGAAAAGCACTGGTGTGATTGAGTTATTAGCTGAGCTAGCCACTTTATGCATGGAACACCATCTTTTACTTCGAAAGAATGACAAACTATAGTTTTGGAATTTGCAAATTTGTCAGATATTTCCTTAAAAATGAATGAATTGAGCCTGTTACTTCAAGGAAAACAACTGCAAGTATTTGGTACCAATGATGAAATTAGAGCCTTTAAACCATAATTAGAATTTTGAAAAGTTTATATCCCTCATTGTGAGCTTGACAGCTTCTCAATACTTAGTATTTTCTCATGAGTTTGTTGTTGGTATTAACAGTCGTGATTTTTAAAAACATTGTGGAATGAGATTTGTTAGTGTTTGGAAGACTGAATGACTCAGTGAATATATATTTTCAAAATGGCCAATACAAGATATTATAACACCATGTATGGATCAAGGATCTATTGAGAGCATAGGGTAGACTAATGGATTTTTATGTAGAAGTATGAAAAGTTCATTGATATGCTTTTATGTACCCCATTGCAACCAACTTTTAAGAAACTACTGCTTACTAAGGTTTTGATATAGTATCAAAGAATATTCATAATTATCTGAAAAAGCTATTAAAATACTTTTTTTTAAACTACTCTGTGTGAAGTTGGACTCTACCCATGTACTTCAACTAGAATAGCGATGCAACAGATTGAATACAGAGGCAAATTTAAGCATTTAGCTGTCTTAAGTCAGACATTAAAGAGATTTGAAAATTGTAAAACAATGTCATTTTTCTCTTTTCTTTGGGTTTTGGACAATATAGTTATCTTTTATAAAAATGTTTATGTTAACATGCAGTGGATTTGTTATTGTTTTAAATAAATGAATATTTTCAAATATCTCCATTTAAATTTCTAATTTAGCAAGTATCTGTAGAATCCATATAAACCAAGACTCTTTGAGTCCTAATAATTTTTGAGACTATAAGGGGTCCTGGAACCAAAAAATTTTAGAATTTCTGGGTGAATTTTTCCCTTCTTTTTCAAAAGCTAAGCACTTAAAATTTTTTTTTTTGAGACAGAGTCTCACTCTGTTGCCTGGGCTAGAGTGCTGTGGCGTCAGCCTAGCTCACAGCAACCTCAAACTCCTGGGCTCAAGCGATCCTCCTGCCTTGGCCTCCCGAATAGCTGGGACTACAGGCACGCGCCACCATGCCTGGCTAATTTTTTCTATATATTTTTAGTTGTCTGGCTAATTTCTTTCTATTTTTAGTAGAGATGGGGTCTTGCTCTTGCTCAGGCTGGTCTCGAACTCCTGACCTCGAGCAATCCTCCTGCCTCAGCCTCCCAGAGTGCTGGGATTACAGGCGTGAGCCACCGTGCCCAGCCTAGCCCTTTAAATTTTAGACCACAGGGAGAAGGAACTGACAAATGTTTTTGTGTCATTTTGGGGACTGATGATAGGTAACAATTAGGTGCTATAAATGGCAGAATTCAATCATTTTTTAAAACTCTAATTCTTTTTCTAATTATTTTTACTGTGCAGTGTACTTTTCTGCCAGTTTTTGTTATAAGCTTGTTCTCACAAAAATAAGACCAGGAAGTGACACCAAAACAACCCAGAAGCCTATGGTGGTTTCTGACTTTCGAGTTGCCTGTTGCAGGGTAGCTTCATGCTAACCCTTTGCTTGATTCAAGTGGAACAATGATACTTCTGAGCAAGTGGTCAGTGCTGCAGACACTAAAAGCTGAGCCTCAAGCAGCTTAAAGATCTGTGGATGGAAGCATCGGGAGACTCACTTCTGTGGAACTCGCATGCTAACTAGCATGCTGCTTCTGTAATCAAGGTTCTTGCAAAACAGAGGAGTCTGACTAGTTTCTTAATTTTTCTCAAGCTTCATTTTTTTTTCACCATTATACCGATGCAGTATTCTCTCAGTGGAACCAAGATTTGGGTTAACAGAAATGATTTAATTTTTCTTAAATTTCAAAATATTACAGGGGTACGAATGTTTTGGTTACATGGATTGCTTTTGTACTGCTTGAGTCAAAGTTATAAGTGTGCCCATCACCCAGATAGTGTACACTGTATCTGTTAGGTGTGGTTTCACCCAGCCCCTCCTCCCCACTCCCACCTGCATGATTTCCATTGAGTGCACGTGAGTGCTGGTCAGTTAGTTCCAATTTAACAGTGAGTACATGTGGTGTTTGTTTTTCCATTCTTGATTTAATTTTTCTGTAGGAAAATTAATTGCTCCAACGTTAATTTCCATTATACTTCAATTTTATTTCTAGCAACCTTTAATTTATCTCTCTGTCTTTCTATTTCAAGTGAACGAGACAGCAGAGTTTCTGTTTTCCAGGGCGCTGATATTGATAACCGCTTTCTTAAGTTTTCCCCAGTAGCACCCCATGTCAGAGGACAGATAGGAAGTAGGAAGATCTGTTTCTCTCCTCCTTCCCCCTGAAACTTCAGCATCATTAGTTCATCCTGGTGTCTGAGATTTCTGTTTTGGGTCTCAAGTCAGTGCTGTTACTGCATGAAATTGGGAGTACGGTGTCGATAGTGGCCTAGGGTTGCAGATACATTCTTTATGTAGGTCAGGGATTGCCTTAGATCTTTTAGATGACAACTTAGTGCTCACATTATTTTGGAGAAAATTTGCTGCCACCTCTATGAATTTACATTTGGTTACAGAATATACTGGGTTGAGCAATACTTCTAAATTATCACCATTTAGGAGCAGTGGATCAAGAGATCCATCCATCCATCCAGAGTATTTATGTATAAAATTATGTAATGGATATATATATTCACACATGTGTATGCATGACTTACTAATGACGCTTGTTTATCCTCACCAGAATTCAAAATTTGCTGTGTGGGTAGAGACACAAACAATTAGACAAGTTAATAGTACATGCCAGGTGGTGCATGCTATGGAAAAAATAAGGCAGAATAAGGGGACAGAGATGGGGCTTTTGTGTATGCTGGTCTGTTCAAATCAGGTGGTCAGGGCAGGCCCCTCTGATGAGGTGCCATTTGAGCCCGAGGTCTGAAGAAAGGGAGGGAGTGGACCCCGAGGATGTCTGTGGGGAGAGGGAAGAGGAAGTACAAAGACCCTGAAGGAGAGCCTAGGCAGTCAGTGACCGGGAAAGGAATGTGGCTGACCCTGAGGTCCAGGGGATGTGCCTGGGTTGGCACAAGATTGGCACCCTGCTAATGTCACTTCCCTTTTCAAGAACATCCTTTTGTCACTTAAGTGACTTACGTTTGGTGCTGGCTTGCCATTGGGCTGATTGAATATATCTTTTCCCCTTTGGCTAGGGGCTTGTAGAGCACAAAATGGCATCCACTTATGATGACTTGGTATACTTTGCTATAGCGAAAATGATTCTGATTTCATCATGAAGACTTTCTTCAGTTGTGTGCATTCCGTCATGGTTTCTTACTGTTCTAAAGTAGGAGCCATTGTGCAGCTTAATAAGCCTTAAAAGTTCGAATTGACTGTCTGGAGATGTATAACAAGTCCATGCACTGCGAAACATAATTAGCTGTAATTCAATTCTGGTTATGCATTATTAAGAAATTACTCTTATTTGTGCACCTCACCCATCTAAAGCACAGAAAATTTAGGCTCAGCTGGAGTCTTCTGTTGCAAACTATCATTTGTTGTGCAGTTTTAATAAATGTTAGTGACACATCTCTACTAAACATCTGGAGATGTAAACAGTAAATACGCTGGCACTCAGTCTGCGTACGTTGTAGGAATTTAGTATATCCCTTTCGGAAGGTTAATTCTTGTTGAATTTTGATACTTGTTTCATGTAAATGTGGATGCTTCCATTATCTGAGTCCTTAGATTTGGGATTCACCAAGTACTGAGATTAGGGGCTTTTAGAAATATGAAATGGAAACAGAGAATCTATTGTAGAGCAATGGAATCACTTGAGAAGTTTGAGAAATTAGAGATTCTCAGGACACAGACTGAATCAGAATCTCCAGGGAGAGACCAAGGAAACAGGTTCCTAATAAGCACCTTGGCTGATTCTAATGGGTGACCAAGTTTGGACTTTCGTGCTGTGTCTGAAACTACATTTAATTTGATTAAGGTAAAGTTTTGGTGATTGGGAAGTTTGCTAGTTGAAAAAGCACATAGGAAGAAAATATACAGGGGAGTGTATTGCTTTGGTATAGTCCTAAAAAACGTGTAGGGGAGTGTGTATTGCTTGGTGTAGGCTTTAAAGTTGATAAAATTCCTAATGTTTTCTGTGAAGAAGCTTAAAAAAATGCCGTGACAAGGGTCAGATTACAATTTTTGCATTACTAGGGGGAGATAATGAGACTCAGAGACTAAGGGCCTTGCTAATGTCTGCAAACACTCAGTGCTAATGCGGAGACTCAGCTTGGAGGTGATAAAATCAGGATGGGAATGTTGGCTTTGCTGCCCATCAGCTGTTAGACTGGAGACAAGTTACAGGCATTTCCCTTTTCTTAGTGTTACTGGGACCAGGAAAAGTCAATTTAAAGTGATTCTTTTAACTAGAACTTATTTAAGTCCAAATACCATTCTGAAGGAGGGACTCTGTTTCTAACAGCCATGACAAAAACTGTGCAAGTAAATTTCTTTCATCTTTATCAGTTTTGGGGTTACAATGGTACTTGTGCACTAATTCTTAGAACCAAGGATGGATCACGTAACTCAGTGTGTATTGTTCTGACTGATTTGAAAGTGTGATAACATCTTCCACTTCACACTGACTTTCTCAGCACTGTCCGGAGGGTTATTTTTGCAAAAATATTTGAAGACATCGTCAATTTTTCCAACAGCCAGGCATGGCTCCACCAGTGTTGATCTCCTTGTCTTCGTTGGTGATGGACCCCACGGCCCGCATTTACCTCTTCAGGCCTTTGCTGTGATTGGAGCAGCATACCGATCAATTTCATGACTGCCTACAGCGACTATGCTATCTCACTTTTTGATCTGGAGTTCATTTTTATTGTGTAGGTTGTATTGTGAGATATATCTGATACTCAGAAAGGACGAACAACAGTCATTTTCGTGGTAGGCAGGGATAGGGTAGCTTTAAGTAGGGAGGGATGTTAAGGGCCTTGTTTAAAAGTGATCATTCTGTTCGTCAGGGAGTATTCTCATGCTCTTAGTTTACCATTTAGTCTGCCTATCTGAATCTCACTTTTTTTTTTTTAGAGATAGCATCTCACTCTGTCACCCAGGGCTAGAGTGCAGTGGCATCATCATAGCTCACTGAAACCTCAAACTCCTGGGCTCAAGGGATCCTCCTGCCTCAGCCTCCTGAGTAGCTGGGACTACAGGTGCATGCCACCATACCCGGCTGTTTTTTCTATTTTTTTGTAGATATGCTGGTCTCGAACTTTTGGCCTGAAGGAATCCTCCTGCCTCGGCCTCCTAAAGTGCTAGGATTATAGGTGTGAGCCACTGCGCCTGGCCTAAATCTCACTATTACAGGGATTTTAGTAATGAATACCCAGATGATGAGTCCAGGTGTCTCCGTAAAATGAGTAATGTATTTATTATGAAAGGTATAATAACTCTTACTAGGTCAAGGTACCATTCTGAAGGATGGACTGCATGTCTGGGTACCACTATCTTATCTAATAGTGACTTAGAATCCCCCGGGCACAGGAGAACATCACAGTACTTGAAGGAGTTCTTTCTAAAGCTTAACTCTGGTATTGCTTTTGTTAAATATATAAATAAATGACAATTCAGTAGTATTCCAGCCTCTCCTCAGTGGGGAATACTGAACCAGGGTGTAGAAGAAACAGCTTCAGGGTCCTGCTCAAGAGTATCTTTGACCTGTCGCATTTTTTCTACTCCTCTTCCTCAGCTGTTGCACTTCCTCATTTGAGACCGTAATCCCTACGTTCTTGGTCTTTGCCTCAAGAATGCTTGAACGTCACTCTTAAGGACTGCCTTTGTGGGGCCTCCTGTCTGATGTACAGAATACCGACTGTGTGCTGGCTGTGTCTGCTTGGCCCTATGTCTCCCTTGAATCAGGGATCACAAACTGCCTGCGGGCTGAAATCAGCCCACAGAACCGTTTTGTTTTGTATGTGGCCTAGTCCAGTGCTTTTAAAGTTTTCCAGCTTGAACTCTTCAGACAGGGCCAGGTTCTCCAGTGCGCCACATCCCCTGAATTTCCTCTGACTTCACACCTCCACGCCTGCATCTCTGGGCTTAGTTTGAAACCCTGAATGTGAGCTTTTGTTCCCTGTGTTTACTGCACAGTGTGCGGTGGCTACGGGGGCACTTTTAAACATCTTTTAGTGGGAAGGATGGTGTCTTTCTTGGAGTCCAAACTGAAAATACCTTCCCTTCCCTGAATCCCGTAATGGCACCGCGAGACATGCCATCCTGCTCAGCCACACTCCCGCCTCGGGTTTGGGGTGGTACAGAGTCTTACTCTTCTGAGGGAGCTTTGGGGGAAGCATGGGGAGAAATCTCTCTTCATTTGTTTGAATCAGAAAATAAGTCAGCTTCCAGATGATAAATCTCTTTTTAGTGATGTCAAAGCTCCCCGAATGCTCCAAGGAGTTGATTTCTGGTGTCAGTGTTAGTTCTTTCCTTAACAGGACTTCACAGTCAGAATCCGCTGGGAATTGTTGTTGGGGATCTCTAGCTGTGCTGGAGTTGGGGGCGGTGGTTGGGAAGGCCGTCAGTTTTAGATCAGATAGACCCAGGTCTGCTGCCCATACTTACTAGCTCAGGGACCTTGAGTAGTGGTTGCCTTATGTGTAAAATACGGGGCTAATGATGTCCAACCCAGGATTGCTGTGAAGGTTACATGAGATCGTGCACACAGGCACACAGCTGCATACAAAGTGTTGCGTTGGGGCTTGATGCAGGTGATGTACCCACCCACTTGGGAAGGAAATCTGGACCCCATTTACTTCCATGTACTTGGTGGTGAATCATCTCAAAGACACTGGCAAAAATATGATACACAGGCCCCCTTTCTCAGCCATGGTTTCAAATCCTAGACAGCAAGCGAACATCACAGGATATATGCCATATTCTAGGAGGGTGTAATGTACATGCTGGTCTGTGTTTCTAGGTGCTTTTGGTAGGAGCTACCATGAGGGAAGCTGAGGGTAGGAGAGTATTCCAGAGTGGGGTGGGGAAGGTACAGGAAGGATTCATTACTTGTGAGAAGAGCTCTCATTGCTTTGCAAGTTTCCTGCTCTCTGGGCCACAGGGAACGTATGTTGTCCCTATTTCTAAATCTGCCCACCACAGCCAGTGTCACGTCTTTTCCCAAGTCACTGCTTGAGGGTCCAGCTAATTGCCGCTGTTTGCACTGCATCTCTTGGTGAGGACTAATTATGCCGTGGGGATGGTGGGGTGTGTGTGTAGACCAGCCCCATTCATGGGCATTCAGTTGATAGGAAAGCAGAACAGGATTGGGGGTCCTGCTTTCCTGGCTAGCATGACCCAAGGAGCCACGGGCCTGGAGAATTGCTTTTTGGGATCTCTTTGAAAACCAGCTCCCATGCTGGTTGGTTCTTCTAGCACATGTATAGAAATACAATGAGTACCTTCTCCCTATAACTCTGTTAAGAGGAATGACTTAATGTTTACTAGACATGTCTAGGTCTCAGGAAGAAGGTATGTTTTAAAAGCAGATTGTATATGCACCTTGATATCAATTTCTTATCTCTAAAGATTTGAATGTCAAGTGCCAAGGCCAACATTGCACATTGTCAGGAAGCATATTGATCCTGCCCCTACCTTTTCTGCCTGTACTAGAATCTTTTTTTTTTATTATTATTATTCCAAGGTATTGTGAGGGTACAAACATTCTAGTTACACTTTATGTCTTTGCCTCACCCAAATGCAAGTTAAAGGCGTGCCCTTCCCTCCCTTTAGAGCTCCCCGTGTCCTTTAGTTGTAGGTTTGCCCCCTCATCCCCCTAATCCCTGGAGAGTATTTCTGCCATGTGATCACCCTTGTGTTGATCAGTTAGTACCAATTTGATGGCGAGTACAAATGGGTCCCGTTCTTCTGCTCTTGGATTCGGTCCCCAGCCTGCTAACTTGATCATGTGCTGCCCATCGACTTGGAGTGGTCATGATTGTTTACTTGGTTACCTCTTCACAAATCCATGGAGTTGATTCACTCCATGTGGATATATTTATAGCCTTTAGTCTTTTCCCAAATATTTACCTTCGTTTATTAAATTAGTTTCTCATTTGTACATTAAAGTGTGTGTGTTGACTTTTATGGTTTTAATTTTATAGGCTCGGTTGTCCTTGAATTACCAGACCTTGCTTGAGTCTGTAAGCAGGTTTTGTTTGCTTGCTAGCTTGTTTTGTTTAGGGCTTACCTACTACCCAGTTTCTTCTTAAATTAAACATGGTGCTATGTCGAGTGAAAATCCATTTTAAATCCAGTGCTTGATTATTAATTAAAGTATCTCTTGTGCATTTTGGAGGCAAAATTATCATTTTGTTGCACGTGAAGGGGGAACATATGTCGACAAACAGTGATTAACTTTTCAGTGGATTTGGATTAATCTCTTTACTCTTCTTCATGCTACCTGCCTGCAGGGTAATAGAAGTCCAGTGGGCTGATGGGAGATTCAGCTGCTTCTGGGGAGTCTGACAGGTTTCGTCCTGTTAAAAGCTCTTTTCATTTAGGAGTGTTGGGGACATCCTGCCTGTGATGGTGAAGGGGGTCTAACTCTGTGTGTTTGCTTGTTGCTTCTAACACCATTTGTGGCCAGTGACAGAAGGGATTGGTGTAACTAAATTACTCCTTCTGCAGTCCCACCATGTTCTTGTGTTCTTGGATGCTTTCCTTTCCCTTCTCCCAGAGCGTCCCTTGGTCATTGCAAGGATAAAGTCACCTGTGGGCAATGTGCCTGACTTTTTGCCTGGCTATGGTAAGTATAGATGAACACAGCTATCAGGGCCAGCTCCCTTGGGTGGTCACACTTCTTCCTATTCTGATCACCTTGTACTTGTGACACTGACTAATGTGCCTGGCTAATTCCAAACCACATGAACTGCTGTATCCCTTGGGCTCACGAAGCCTGCCAAGAAGAACTATGCCCAGATGTATTTTGGAGATGAAAATGATTGCAAAGGTACAGAGACTATGAGATATCACAGGTGCCATCTTGTCCTTAGCTCTTCAGTCATTTGGATGTCAGGACTTCCAAGCCTGAGTATCCAGTAGGCCTCTGGAGAAAGTCCATCAGAACTGAGCAAGGACCCAGCCCCAGTGACTTCAAAGAGACAGTCACTGTGCAACAGAAGGTGGCTTCACTGTGCAGAGCCTTGGGCCACCTCGGAGGCCACCACCTTCATGACCAGACTTTACATATCTCTTTGGCTTATGTACCAGTCCCTTGTTGTCTTCAGTGGCCAAGATAGTAGTGGTGTCAGTGGATGTATATGGCATAATCTAGAGTAATTCTTCACAAAAAACAGTGGACAGGGCAGACAGTTAACACTTCAGGGCCCCTTTTCCACTCAGCCACACATGTGTTTATCAGGCCTTTAAGCTGGTGGGATAGTTGTGGGATTCCTCAGCTTAAAACATGTAGAGAGACTTCACTTTTGGCCAAGATGCCATAACAAAGATTGGATTTACTCTTCCACCTGAAAAAATATGGACAAAATTAATGAAACACCGATTTATAAGACACTGGACATCAGACGACAAAAGCCAGTGATTCCTGAGAGATGGGAAACAAATGAGGTGAGACCTAAGGGTCTTTTGAAACTGCCTTGGGAGAATTTCTAAGTCACAGAACAGGAAAGGAAACAGGTGGCGCTCAGTAGCCTCCTCAAGTTGAGGAGATGGACCTGAATTAAGGCCAGTAGAGATCACAGGAGAGGGTACCAGAGAGAAGATAGCTGCACAGGGAGATAACACTGGAGATTTGCAAATTATCCCTCTTGAATATTCAGCCAAATACTGGTCAGTGTAGTTTCTTTAGAAACTACTTGAGGCTGGGGAAAGAACCATTCAAAAGGATCAGAGATAACTATGTCTGATGCTCACACAGGGCCAGGAACAATGTCTGTTCCTACCAACCATCCTGGAAAACTTTAAAGAGTCATGGAGCATTGGGTAGAGTAGAGTACATAGAAGGGTCTTGCCTCCCTAGTGGGAAGTAACTAGCCCAGACTGAGCACTGCTGTAGTCCACCTAACAAATCTGAAAAGCAAGTTTTGATAGGATTGAACTATTTCTAAGTAACTTATGTGTCCCAGATCAAAGCTGAAGAATATTTATAGCAATACAAAACTATCTAGCACTCAATAGGCAAAATTAACAATGTCTGGCATCAACCAAAAATTACCAGGCATGCAAAGAAGCAAGAAAATATGGCCCGTAATGGGAGCGAATCAATCAATTGAAATTGACCCACAACTAACACTGATGTAAGAATTAGCAGATGAGGTTATTAAAACAGTTATGATAACTGTATTCCACATGTTCAAAAAGTTAAATACAAACATGAAAGATTAAAAAAAAAATGACCCAAATTGGATCTGAAACATGGGATGCTTTTTTATGACTCATTTCTTATGTTACTTCCACTAACTAAATCCATGTGACCCTAACCTGGCTCCTATTAATTTATCTGATCCATAAGCCCCTTCTGGTCCACTCAGTGCTCTCTCTAGCCCAGGCTGTGACTCACCACTGCGGTGCTAGCTCAGTGATGCCCAGGGTTCACCTGACCCTCTCATCTTCATGCCAGTGCCTCACCTGAGCAGTCATCCTGTAGTGCTGCTCCTGGGACAGAGAGGCTACAGGACCCGTGGTGTATAAATGCTTGGTGTTAACCAGATACCCAGCAAAAACTGAAATGTGCTGCTTGTGCTGGTTTCTCAGTAATACCTAAACTTTTACATCTTCAGGCCCCTGCTTTTTTTCCTACCCCGCTTTCTGATTCTATTACTCTTCTGAGAAAATCTTGCAATGCCTTCCGTCTGGCCATCTCTTTGCTTCCTTTCTGCCGGTTGCCAGGGAAGCCTCTCTTCTCACAGAAGCTGCACCTCTTCCTGGGCAGATCTGGCCTCTCTGGCCTCTGAACACATTCTTGCCTGTTCATTTATCTGGTCTGACCACACTTTGTTCAGTCTTTTGCTCCTGTGGTTGCTTTTCCTGTGGGTGGTGATTTAGAAGGAAAAAACATTCTTCACCCGATCCTGGTATCCTCAGCTACTGTCTTATTTTTCCCCACTTTACAGCCAACCGTCTTGACAGATGTTCTTACCTGCTTCTCACCACCCACTTTCTCCTTAGCCTCTGCTCCTCTCTTGCCCAGACACCTCCTAATTACAAGATGTAGCTCTCCTTTCTCAGCAGTCTTTTGCCGTGACCTTGCTGCTGCATTTAGTTCTGTTTCCTGTTCCTCCTTTGAGAGCCTCAAGTGGCCACTGTAGCAACCTTTATTCTGAAATGGTGGTCCTAAACACCCCAGCTTCCTCTCCCATTCCCTTCAGTGATGGCTCAACCTTCAACATTCTCTTCAAGACCCCCATTTACCCCGTGCCTCATTCTGAGCAGGTAGCTTTGCTTCCTACTTGATCAACAAAATTGCATCGGGTTGCCTTCCCTCCTGACTTTGTCCACATCCCCCGTGCTCAGTCCTTACTGTCTGTCCCAGAGGATAGCTGTCCTTGCTTTTGCTAAAGACCTGTGCGTCTTCAAGAACTTTGCTTCCTTTTCTTTAACTTCTCCATTTCCTTCTCTCTTACTTTGTTCCTCCATTCTGTAAACATGGCCAAGCCTCCTTATCCCAAAAACCTTTCCAGCACCCCTTGGGTACTTTCTAATTTCATTCCTCTTTTTCATCCAGATGTCTTGAGAGCATAGCCTGCACACACTCTCTCTACTTCTTCACCCTGTTTTCTCCTCCAGCCACTACTGAGGCTCTCTGTCTTCCCTCACCACCATTCTGCTCGAGTAGCTCTTAAAAAGGTCACCGAGGGCATGTGCATTGCCAAATCCAGGAAGCAGTTGTGTGTGCCCATCTTACTGGATGTCTCTGTTGTGTTTGGCAGTGCTCATCACTCTGTCCACCTCACAACCCTACACTTTTGACTTCCCCAACTCTGACGTCTGCCGATCATCCTTGTCCCTCCCTGACTCTTCCTTCTTTCTTTGGGCTTCTCTACCTTCCCCTGCAGTTTGTGTTCTCCAGGGATCAGTCTTCAACCCACTGCTTTTCCCACTTACACCCCTGGTGGTCTCTTTCAGTCTGGAATTTCACTCTACCTGCTGCTCTCCACCTGTCTTCATCCCAGATCTCTCCCCTGAGTTCCAGCTCCCTGTGTCTGGTCACATGCTGGACACTCCCAATGGGCATTCATCCATTCTTTCCATTAGCAAACATGCGTCTTCTGTCCGCGGGCTCTGCCGAGTGTGACGATGAAAGCGTCCCCCTCCGAGAGGCACTTTACTGTTCTGACCCTGCTTCCATTTCTTTGCTGGTCCCTCCTCTGTCCCTCCTTCTGTATCTTACAAGTGGGCACAAGCCTCATAGGGCGCTCCAGCTTCAGGGGGACTCTCAGTGATCCCCTTCAGCCCCGGTTTTTCCTGGGCGCCCTGGTTCCATGATATCTTTCAAACACTTCAGACTCAGACTCCGGTCGTCATTTTCCTCCCATAGCAACTCCTTCTTCTCAGTCCACTTCTGCCAGTGCTTTCTTCTGAACACCAAGTGTGAACGCACTCGTCTTCCCTACCTATGTGTTTTGTCTTTCTCAATTAAATTAAAAGCAGTTTGAAGTTAGCATTGTGTGTGGACGTCTGTACCCCTCTTCCCTAACACAGTGGTATGTGAAGGTATGAGGTGAGGCAAGAGAAGGCAGAGAGAACAGGTGGTTCCTGCTGCTTCCCATTTTAACAAGCAGCTGCTGAGACCTTGCCCCCTTTAACCTAAACAGTCACTTCAGAGATGGTATTTTTGGAAGAGGTTTCATCCAGACTTTCATTTCCAGCTCGAAGGAGAGCTGAGGAAGAGGTTAGCCGTTGAAGGATGAGAATGTGTAATCGGTTTAATGAGGACTCTCGCTGGGGATGTTCACAGGAATTTTTAAATAACATTTACTTTATACCATGTGGGATCTTCCTTTTCCTTTGGGTAGTGGATCTGTTAACATTATATCAGGCTGGCTCTGTAACTTTCCTGTTGCCTTCAGTTTTTTAAAAAAATTATTTTTAATTGTGATAAAATGCACATAATATAAAAATTTGCCATCTTAACCATTTATGTCATTTAGTGGTATAAAGTACACTTGCATTGTTGCACAACCATCACCACCATCCATCTCCAGCATTCTTTTCACACTGCAAAACTGCACCCATTAAATGCTAACCCCCCATTCCCTCTCCCTCCAGCCCCTGGCAACAACCATTTTGCTTCCTGCCTGCAGGGATTCGACTACTCTGAGTACCTCCTGTAAATGGAACAAGTAGTACTTGGCCTTTTGTGACTGGCTTATTTCACTCAGCATAATGTCTTCAAGGTTCATCTGTGCTGTGGCATGTGTCAGAATTTCCTTCCTTTTGAAGGCTGAATAATATTCCATTGTCCATGCAGACCACATTTTGTTTATTTGTTCTTCTGTCAATAGATGCTTGGATTACTCATCTTCACTTTGAAAACAATCTCATGAGTGATTCTCTTAGAGCCTCCCTCCCTAGCGTCGGATTGGGGAGAGAAGAGTCTGTCACCCAAAACACTGCACCCGCTCTGAGGCTGGCACCCCCTTCCTTTCTCAGACTCATTCTGACTTTGAGGATGTGATCAGAGTGGTGGTGGGGCAGTGAGCGGTCCTGTCTGCAGGAAGCGCTGGTGGGAGGGGGCTCTCAGAACTTAGATTGTAGGGTACTTAATACCTTTTGTCCTCAGCTGAAATTTCAAGACAACAGGAAAATTCCCACCCAACATCCTGTTACACTTAAAAAATTAAACAGGACCTAGTTCTAGCTCACATTTATAAGAGCTGAACATAGAGGCCCTGAAATTCTGTCGTCTTCCCTTCGTCTCTTTTTTAGTATCTGTCATTCTTGAAAAGGAGGGCTGGGGTCCAGTACAGGGTGGGATTTCTAAGCCCCTGTGTTACTCACTGAACGTGACTTCATCCTCTCCAGAGGCGAGACTGCTCCTGAGGGGTAGACTTCTTTGAAAGGGCTTCCTTCTGCTGGTCTGGACCCCAGATTGCTTTACCGCATAGAACCCGTATTAATTTCCCCTCTTAGGGCAGTCTCTCCCGATCTCTCATCAGTTTAACCGCAAGTGCCTTATTTCTAGGGCTGTTAGTACAGCACAGCAGAGGAAACTTTAAATGGGCCAGTTTAGTAGTTTCTAACCCTTTTGATTATGAAGGCCATTACTGAATTTCCCAGGGCCTCACATAAATGTACTTTGTGTTTCTTTTGACTAATAATATACTTAATGACTGAATTCAGTAAAGCATTTAATTGGACTTTTGTTAATCTGCAAAAGTGTATCAGCACTAGTTGTGTACATTTTAGACTCATGTTTCTTCAGTCTGAGCCGATGGTTGTTGCACTGTGGATCTGTGGTCACTTGTGAAGAGTCTTCCCTCTGCCCTGGAGGTTCTGGATCCACAGCTTTGGAATGGTCCCATGGTCCCAATAGCCTGTTTTCTTAAAAAAAAAAAAAAAGAAAAAGAAAGAAAGAAAAGAAAAGAGCGTATAGCATGATTGAATCTCTATCTTACAAGACTCGACGGTCTAAATGAAAGCATCTAGGTTAAAAGTGTGTTTGTGTGTGCCGTTTATTTGTATATGAGGTTTTTTGTGAGTGCTTTAAGGACTGATGAGGAAGCCACACCAGGGTTATTTCTCTACTGAAAGGGTAGAGGCCAGGTCATCTGACCCACTAATTAAACTTGAAAAGGGAGAGTGTGTCTTTTGCCACCTCAAAGGCCAGCTGTTTATTGAATTTCTCCACCCTGTAATTGTTTTACATGTGGAATGGTTCCTGGAGAAAGATCTAACATGTGCACAGGTCTATCCTGTTCTTCTGCCGTGTTTACTGTAGTGAGTCCTGCGCTTACGTTCGCACGCTGCAAACTGCACGTATGGTGCGCGTGTAGCTGCCATGGAGAGTTTTGGGAGATCGTATTAATACTTTGAAGCATGTTTTGTGTTGGACAGGTCAAGGCCATTCATTCAACATTAAGTCCTGTGTGGGACAGGCACTAGCCTGTGTCCTGGTGATAAGGAGGTGACTGTGACAGTTTTCCTATTTTCAAAAAGTTCAGAGTCTGGAGAAGATCATCTGAATATATTTTAGCATGTATTTCGATGTGTAATGATTAATGCACAGGGAGCTTGGGGGGCCTCCAGAAAGAAGGCCTGACAACCTCTGGGTAGAGGATGGGGATGGAGGGTGAAACAACGTTTGTCAGCCAGATTCGTGCTATGGGTGTGCCTTGATACCTGAAGTATTAGCCAAAGCATGGGGGTTAGGGAGTGTTAGTTTCTTTTGCTGAAAGTTGTCCCAGACAACCTCAGAGCAGCAGAAAGCCTTCCTGGTGGGTTAGCCAGCTGTTTATATTCCCTTCACCCCTTGGCATCAAAAGGTGCCCGTTAGACCCTGGGGTCTGCATTGGAATGAATAAATGGAGAGCTAACCAGCAATGATTAAAAAATCTCTTGGAGTCAATCCCATGAGAGTAAAGATGTTAGTTGTGAAGCCTGGGCCATTTTCCATCCTGGGAATTGTGCTCTGCCCCTTCCTAAATTCCCATTGTGGTTTCAAATGAAGAGGCCATTGTTCACTTTCCTTCCTAAAAGGAGCAATATATTTAACTTCTGGCTTTTTGCCTGACTGATGGAGAGTTGATCTCTCTGAAGCCAACACCCGTGGCTTCCCATCAGGATAAACACTCTGCCTCCATCCGATTTTCCCCCTCTGGTTGAAGTTATTTAGATTGTGCACTGGCTCGGTAGGAGGCTTGCCGGTATGTCCTGCTGGGCAGCTAGCGGGCCCTTGGTGCCCACCCTATGTTTAATAGAAATAAAAGGCAAAGTCTCAGCTCTTTATGGCAGCTGGTGGTTCTCCAAAAGATCTATTATAGAAATTTAAAAGCAAATGTCTGTCACATGTCATGAGTTGTTCTTTAAAAAAAAAAAAAGCACATGTCTGATTTCAGGACTTTGAAGCACAACACAAAAGAATAGCACTTTTTGAATAGTTTGGGTCCAGGCAGGTGTCCTAGAGCAGAAGTTTTCACTTATTTTTAAGCAACAAAATACTTTTTTTCCAAATGAAATCTCCTGCAGAATCCAAATATCACAGAGTTTCTCAACCTCGGCATGCTCGGTATTTTGGGCCAGATAATTCTCTGGTGCAGGAGCTTTTGTGTGCATTATGGGATGTTTAGCAGCATCTCTGAGTGCTACCCACCATAACATGATGCCATTAACACCACCATGCCCCCACCCCAGGGGGACGAAACAGCCCCAGGTGAGAATCACTGCCCTACAGTGTGCTGTACAGCCCCCATCCTCCAGGAGTCCCCAGGGCAGATGACACTGACACTGAACCCCATGATAAACTCTGAAGCAGGCCAGGAAGAGGGAGCAGGGAGCCCCAACTCTGCCAAGAGTCAAAAAAGACTTCCCAGAGGGAGCAACTTATGAGGCAAGTCTTAAAGAATAAGAAGGCATTTCTAGGGGAAGAGTATTCCAGGCCAAAGGAACAGCTTGCACCAAAAGCATGGAGCAGCGTGATGTATTCAAAGAACAGAACGTGATCAGAATAACTGGAGCTTGGCATCCACAGTGAGACGTGACAAAGCCAGAAAGACTGAACCGAATTGTTGCCAAGGCCTCCTGATCCTATGTACCCCTCACCTGATTTTGAGTCTAAATTCACCTTGGAGCAAATCGAGTATGAGTTATAGGTACAGTAAATGCGGATCAACAGGGGCTGCGTGATGTACTATTGAACTCAAGTCTTAAAGTTGCCATTCATCACGTCCCTAAACTAAAGACATTTGAGCTATTATATTGCACATTAGAATGTTCCCTGTAAACAGGATCACAGTGAACATTCATCTCATGAAAACCAATTTTCAGTAGCAGGTACTGGGAGTCTGTGCAGACAGCCATTGTGCTGTCTGATCGGGATGAGGAGACATAAGCAGGCGGCGGTGGCCCAGTTGGAAAGATGCTGACATACAGAAGAAGCCTCTGGGCTCCAGCCTGGCTCTCCCGCTCACTGTCTGAGTCACTCAATTCCCCAGGCCTGTTTCATCATCTGTAAATGTTACAGTAACTCTCTATGAGGGCTTAGTTCAGCCACTTTGCCTCGCTGGTCCCCAGTTCCCCCAGATATTCCACGTGGAGACTGAACTAGACCAGTGGTCGGAAGACTTTTTTGATCATGGTGTCCTTTAGGAATGTCCTTTAGGAAAACTATGCCTTCCTGTCATGCCCTGGGCAAAGGGGCCCATATGCAGTTTTATTGTTCATTTCACAGCAGGCTCAGAACTCTCAGGAGCTGCAAGTGGACACCTCTGGACCAGATGGTTTCTAAGGTCTCCGCCAACTCTGGAATCTAGGACCATAATTGCTGTGGTTCCGACCCAAAGAGCTTGCATCCAGGTGTGCGCAGGTGGGGAGGTTTAGGGAGGAAACTTAGTGGACAAAAAAGGATGACTCTACCCTGACAGAAGGCACTAAAGGTCTTTCCAAAAAGACGAAGCTCTCTGTCATCAGCCACTGCTCCTGGCCTTCCAGAATATTCCCGTGCTCCTCTCTGCCAAACTGCCTCTGCCTCCTTCACAGCCTCCCCCACCAGCCTCGCAGGCTGACCTCCACACCTCTTCACCCATCACCTGCTCGCACCTGTGCCCCTGCGCACAGACAGAATTACAGTGAAATAGCTGCATCTCTGTTTCCGTGTATTTTTTCATGTGTTTGACTTTTCCTCTTGTCTTCGTATCATCCCTGAAACCTCACCAGACCCCGACCTCTTCAGGCCCCTTGTCAATGTGTTCAGGGGATAGTGAAGGTGACCTCTGGAAAACCCCGTCCAACTGACGTCCATCTGATTCTATGTCACTGAGGAAACCAAAGGAAAAAAATGTTTATTAAAATCAGTGAAGTCTAACAGGGGGTGGGGAAGAGGCAGCGTCTGAGTTCCAGCACTCTCCCCACAGAGAGAGGGTGGAAAAACCCAGACCTTCCTGCCTGGACGTCATCAGATCCTGGCCTCCCAAGAGCTAGAAATCAGTGGAAATGGATATATATTTTAATACACCCTCATTACAAATAAAAACAGTTTTACATCAATACAGGGGTTGGTTGAAATGTGTTCCAACTCTGCTAAACAGGGAATGCATCGAAACGCCTATAATAATATCAAGCAAGGCAGGCCCTCCGCCAAACTTGGACAGAGGGGAATTCACACTGCCAGAGAAAATCTGTTCTTCATCAATGTTTCAATTTTCGAGGAAGCCGGGGACATTTTTCTGTGATTGAAGCAAATTGCCAGCTGCCAATACTATGATTTAATTCCTTCTTTTTTTCCCTCTCATTTGAAATAATTGCCACAAGCACTTGGTGGCCCGTAAAGGCCCCCCGAATATAACGACAATTGTACTGAAGTGGCGGGAGGGGAAAGTGGGATGGGACGAGGAAGAGGAAGAAAGGCGAAGCAGCAAGAGGAAGAGGAGGGAAAGGAAGGTAGAAGAAGGGAGGACTGGGGCCAGAGGAGCACCGGGAATACTTGAAGAAACAGAATGAGGAGAAGAAAAAGAAAGTTCGAGAAATGCAGAAAAATGAGAGTGAGAGAGGGAAAAATGAGAAGAACATGAGAATGAAGAATCCAGTAGAATAAAAATCACACACAAAGAAGGCAGAATACAAAAGTCAGAGGCGAGAGAAAGCTTAAAGATCACAGGAATCAGTCCCTCACAAATGTCGGGAGGAGGCCGGAGGGTGAGCCGATTTGCCTGAGGCCTGGGAGCACCCAGGGGTACTGAGCTCAGAGCAGGGGACCAAGGACCGCCTGACTCTAGTCCGTGCCCTTCATGGTGAGCAGGTAGCAAGGCAGAGAGACAGGGGAATTAGGGAGAAAAAGATGAGAACTTACATGTCTGTACATGTGCATACAGCATTTGGTTTCTTCAAACACCTGTATTGTCTAATATAGTCTTCCAAAATTTAACATAATCTAATATTCATGGTCTCCCAATTCTTAGACCCCAAGATCTTCCCATGAAATGTATCTAAGACCTAGAGAACATCATTTTCTTTCTCATCATATTATAAATGGTGAAATCAGAGAGCTGACGGGGACGTCAGGACGTTACTGGGCTAATGCCAGGCCGTTGGGTAGACCTCTTAGCCCCCCACCCACTCCACACCTCTGGCTTCCAGGACAGTGGACTCACTGGCAGGGGCCCCCCCTGAAAGCCTGGAAATACCAAACCCCAAGACCCCACTTCTAGCTTTGGAAGGGCCAGTCACTTCCTTTCTGGCTTAGGCATTAGTTATTAGCTTCAACTGTCATTTAGTTAATAGTGTTGTATTATTGTACATGGTCCCCTGGTATTAATTTATTTTGATAATGGTACAATGATTGTTTAAGACATTGAAATTAGAGAAATCTGAGTAAAAGATATATAAGACTTCTCTGCACTATTTTTGCAACTCCTGTAAAATTCTTTGAAAAAAAACCTCCACAATGATCTCAAAGGCCAAGTTTGCATTTCAAAGTGTCCCTCAGTGCCCAGGTCCCCTAGTCAATGACTGGCCTCTCTTCTCCCAACTCCCCCAGTTCCTCCCCATTACAATAAGGAGACTTACACATGGATAGGTGTAATTCACCGAGGGGTAAACTGCTCTGTCCTCTGGAGGGCTGGGACGGCATAGCAGAGAGATGAGGAGATTGTGTTGACTGCAAACAGGCAATCCTGAGTTCAAGTTCTGACTCACACACTTAATTGCTATGTGACCGTGAAAAAGTTATTTAATCCCCATGAGACTGAGCTTCCTCATCTAGTCGCCGTGAGAATTAAATGAGACAGTGCTGTTAGAGCCCTTGGCAGGACACCTGGCATTCAGTAAACACTCAATAAATGTGGTGGTAGGCAAGATCGGGCTGCCAATATCGCAGGTTGGTCCACGGATGAGCTGGTTTGCTCTCCGCCGTCTAGCAGTTATCTTTCTTTAGGTACAGGCAGAGCCTGAGCAGAAGATAAATGAGGTAAATTCCTCCATGTGACCAGAAAAGTTAGAAAATTCAGCACCCCCACCCAACTCCTGAAAGAAATAACCCAGGGCGCGCCCGGCCCAGCAGCTGGCCCAGCAGCCTCTCTGTAAACCAGGCCAGTGCTGCCGCCGGCCTTCCAAGCCTCCTGCTGACTGATGGAGCCCAGCACTTTCCAGGGAGGCGGCACTTTGTGGTCTCCAGCTAAGACTCTCTTATCTCAGGCTGGCCAGGACAATGGTGAGATACGTGGGGGAGTTGACAAAGAAAAACAGACTTTTTTCAAGAGATCAACACATCAACACCTGTGAGTCAAAGCTTGCTGAACTCCAGCAGCCTGTGAATGCCAAAAAGGAAAAAAGGCATGAATGATGGATCATGGGAGGCAACAGCAGAGACCTAGGCCTCAGTACAGATGGCTGTGTGTGGTCACAAGACTGTATGGAGGGTGAAGTAGCAGCTCACCTGGGGAGTCCAGTAACAAGGTCAAAGGTGAAGGTCATGGCTGTTCAAACTGGACCAAGTCATCCCGATTGCAAATATTAATATAATGGCAAAAAGCAGAGAGAATAGGAAAGTAAAGGATAAAATCAAAACAAATCCAAACCCCCAAAGAAAACAACAATGGAAAAAGCTTTTTAAGAGAATAAAAATCTAAGCAAATTAAATTTACATGCAAGAATTTAACTGGATAAAGCACATTTCTGAACTACAAAGTCAAAAGTTTGCAGATAAGTGTAGACCTTCGGGGTCTGGTTCTGGGCAACTAAAGCAGTGGTGTGCTGGAAAAGTGGGTCTCACCCTCCCCCACCAAAAATGTACCCCTATTTGTATCATTTGCCAACTTCCATGGTGTGAACATTCCCACCGTAACCGATTTTAAGCTACTAACATGATTATCATTGAGCTCCAACTTGGGAAGACATTTAAAAATCAGTCTTGCTAAACCTGTGCAAACCACCCCAGTATAGCAGTGGAGGTCAGCATACAGAGAAGCAGGAGCACAGTCCACGTGCACCCCCAGGGGGCCAGCAAGGGGTAAGGGAAAGAGCAAGGGGGTCAAAAACCTTTCCAGTCCTCCCCCAAAATAAACAGATCTAGAGTCAGATCCACATTCTGCTACCCACTGGCAACATGACCCAGGAATATTCCTTAATTTTGCCTAGTTTCAGTTTGCTCGAATGTAAAATGAGGCAAATATTATTATAATACTACAAATGGAGGACGTTGTCAGGATCAGGAGCGACAAGAATTGTTAAGCATAGTGCTGGGCACTTGGGAGCCCCTGAGCAGCAATTCCTCCTCCTGAAGCGGCACTTCCACCCTCCTTCTTCTGGGCCCTGTTAGAGCTTTGGAAAGGTGCTAGTCCACTGTGACCACATTTCCTGGAACAAGTTCTGATTTCACATATTCTGTCCCTTTTCACCCCTGGGTACCAGTGGGTCCTGATTTGAGAGTTCAAAAAATATGTTCAATGTAATATAACACTAATCACGTTGTAGAATAGATAGATATACACATACACAGATCTGTCTTCTTCTATAGGCCATGAGCCCCTGGAAGGCAAGGACATGTGTTATTCTTCTCTTTAGCCCAGTTCTTAGCCCAGTACCCAACATACAACGGGTTCTCTGTAGATATTAACTGAGAAATGAATGAACGAATGAATGAATGAATGAATTATTTTGTTGCTGTCACATGATGCAAGTAGAAAGAGAAGACATTTTGAGGGCAGAAAAACTAGGGTTTGAACCCTGGTTCTGTCTGATATTGTCCAAGTTATTAAGTAAAATGAAATATCTATAAAATGAGATAATAATTGCTAACTCATAGGGCTGTTCTGAAATGACAGTAAAGAATGTTACGCACTCTGCAGATTTTTTAAATCGCAGTATAATTTACATAAAGTACGCAAGTTTTAAGTACTCAGCTCAATAATTTTGTATATACTCATGTAAGAGCTCTTTGTATATTCTTGATACTAGTCTTTTAGCAAATATTTTCTCCCATACTATAGCTTGACTTTCACTTGTTTTTAGTTTTGATGAAATCCAAGTTATCAAATGTTTTTTTGTGGTTAATAACTTTGTGATCTAAGAAATCTTTGCCTACCCTGAGTTTACAAGAGATCCTCCTACGTTTTCTACTAGAAGTTTTATTGTTTTAGCTTCCACATTTAAGCCCATAACCTATTTCAAATTATAGTGTGAGGTAGGGAGCAAGAGTTTCCTTTTTTATCCCCACACAGATAATCAGTGGCTCCAGTACTACTCATTGAAAAGAACTTCCTTTCTCAAGTGAACTGCATTTATGTCTTTGTTGAAGATCAAGTGAGTGTGTATATTTGGGTCTATCGTCTATACCTTTCCAAAACTGGTCTAGCTGTCCAGGTGCCTGAAATTTCATCATTACATATCATTGTCCTTGTAATTTGTATGATTTTGGTCTTTAAAATCTCAAATATCTATCCATGATGTAATAAATTAAGCCCTGTTCCCAATTTATACCTTTGGGTCCTGCCTGAAGTTCAATGAGTCCCAGATAACAGAAATGCCCTGGGCTACAATTTAGAAGACTTGGGTTACAGATAATTCTAACTCAACAAACCATTCACTGAGAACCTTCTCTTTGCCAGGCACAATACTTGGTGTGTGTTGGGGGTGGTGAGAAGCAGAGAAGAAGACACCTTCCCTCCCCTTAAGGACTTCACAGCTATGTTTCAGGTCTAATGACCTGAGACAACCTTCACTGACTTGCCCCCCACCCTCCCACACACACACACAAAAGAAAAAAAACACTGAAACCCAGAATGAAGAATTTGGAGAATATATTCCCCTCCGGTAGTTACAAGAAGTTTAAGACGTACTGATCAGCTCCCTACCAGCTGACCTCGATCAATATGAGCCTTAAATTTCTCCATTGTTGCAGAGGGATTAAGAATGGCCTCATCCCTGAGATAATTCATATAAAGTGCCTAACTCTGAATGTAATATCTAATGAGTGCTTAATGTGTTCCCTGTTACTATGATGAGGAGGATGAGGATTCCTCCCAGGGCTGTAATGAGGATAAAATCACAGAATCTCACGGTTGGAAGGAATCTTCCAACTGGAGGTCAACGGCTACTAGAATTGCCTAGAGATCTTGTTAAAAAATACCAATTCCCAGGCCCCGATCCAGGATTCCATTCTTTTGTTTTGAGGTGGGACCTGGGATCCCGTATTTGGAACAAAAATCTCCAGGTATTCTATGGTCAGCCAAGATTAGAGACCACTAACTTCTGGCAAAAACTGAACATGGAAGGGGTGGGAAAATGCCTAAAATTGCCCTAGAAATGATGTTATTATGCAACTGTAACTGGTTATTCAGATAAAATTATTATAATTGACAAATACTTTCCAAGAGAAACAGCTAGCACAGGGCAAACCCAGAGGAGAAGGGGCATGAGAGGAGAAAGCCAGAAAGGAAGATAGTTGGGCGCCAGAGACTCATTTCAACAATTTCACAATTTTACCTGGGGCCAGGCCCTGCCTAAGACCCAAAACCAATTTATATCAAGTTGGTGATAGATTAAACCAACAGATCTGTTAGCCAAATCAAATTCCAATCTTAAAAAAGTAATCGGAGCCAAAAACTTATTGAGCTTAAGACAAAGCAGGCTGCTATGGCAAACTCCTAGAGAAATGATTTTAAAGACCAGTAGCAAATTTCAAAATCTGACTGAGGCATGGTGACCCAGCAGGACTGCGAAGAGTCAGGGCACCTCCAAAGTTGTGAAAATCCTATGGACAACAGGCCAAAGAAAACTGATTTCAAGATTGCTGATAGAACTAAGCAGGGAGGGATTGGGACTGGTTATGTCTGCAATAAAATTTTCCATGGGTCACAAAGACTCCTTTCTTCTTTTTTGAGTTTCAGGGTGGGTGAGCAAATGGCTGGAGCGTTGGAAAAGAGTGAGTTCAAGGATCTTGCTGACAAGAGCAAAGTGGCATGGAAGTTCTCTGGGTCAGGATTGAGACCAGGAGCCAGAATGACCCCACCCCAAAAGCTCCAGAAAGAATTCTCCAGAAGGGCCCAGACTCACAGTGCAGGAGGAGAAGCCCTAGGCCAGGGTGCAGGGGTCTGATTCAGCCATTACAACCAGAGTGACCCAAATAAGTCACTTCTGTTTCTTGAGCCTCAGTTTACACATTGTCACTGGTCACTGGTCACTAGATCCTTTAATCATGACCCTAAAGTCCCTTGAATACTGGATGACATTTTCTGGTTCACTAAGTCTTACTGAGAGATTAGGGAACCCACTGGGGTCACTAAAAGGATGCTTTGTCTGCAAAGCTTCACCCACTTTTCTTCATATCCAGTTGTGCTCTCACAATGGAAGCTGGCACAGGATTCCCAAGCAGGCTTCATGGCATGGGGCTGGGGCCTCCACATGTGTCCCCCCAACTCCCAGCAGCAGTCCCTCTCTGTGCCTGAGTGGCAGCACCTTAGAAGCAACCAGTGACATCCCTGCTAAGCACTCTTCACCCCACCTCCACCCCTACTTCACATCCTCACTCTTCATCTGGACTGGGGAAATGGAGACTTGGTCGCCAAGGGTCCCTCTGCTCAGGAGAGGATGAAGTTGAGAAAAGCCAAGGAAAGCACTGCCCAGAATGTCCTGGAAGCCCATAGTATAGAATGCTCAGGCAGGTAGATTCTGGAATGGCAGGCCCACAAAACTAGAATATTTGGGGAGTAACCCCCAATCCCATTCTTTCTGGATTTACAATAAGAAGGATAGTTATCTTTAAGAGATAAAGCATGACACTAATGTTCTCTCTTTCTCTCATTCATACACACACACGCACACACATACACACACATATGGACGACACCATCCCCTACCACAACAACAAAGTCCAAGGAGATCACCCAGTAGAGACCGGGGGAGAAGTTGATAATGTTTTCTTCCTCTGAATGTTTTCCCTGGCTCACTTTAATGGCTTCATGGTGGAAGCTTACAGACTTACTACTAAGGAGGCTGCCCAGGTGACTTCACAACCCCTTTCACCCTTATGAAAAGTGGTAGGACTGGCTTACTCAGTTGAATTGCCTGGAAATGGTGAGGCTTCCCAAATTTCCCTCCCCATAGAAAGCATGTCACCCTCTTGGAAGGCTGGAGTTGAAGCACAAACAAAATGCAACGATAGTGACCATGATCGTGATGCTGTGGATGATTAACTTAATCCAGCAATTCAGGAGAAACACTCTTAAACACCCTTCACTCTTGAAAACATTCCCATGTCTTCTCTGGATCAAGCCTGCTGCCAAATGTCAGGACACAGGGCAGCTCCCTACTTTTAACCTCAGGGCTCTCTATTGGCAGGTCATCAGTTTGAATCAGCTAAGGAGACCTGAGGTCTTATCTATCCCTGCTTCCAGTGCCTGGCACCATGGAGGCATACAAATGTCCATGGAACAGATTTTCAAGTTCAAGGGGATAGCCAATTTATTGCACATATCAATGCAACAAAATTTCAGAAGACATTATGACCCGGTAGAATTTAACCTGCATAAAGCAAATGGGAAGGCAACCAGGCCAAAAATAAATTTCTAGCTGAGTCATCTAGTGTGCTTATTCCTTCCTTAAGGATAGAGGCAGAGTATTTTTCTTTGTTTCTAATTTGAATCTTCTGGGTATCACATAAGACCACTTCTCTTTTGAGGGAAGAGGGAGAGATCCCTAGTAAACAGAGAATAGCCCACTAAAATCCTTGACATAAAAACAGTTCACAGTCTAGAAAGACATACGGAATCCTCAGACTATATTGCCCATAACCTGCTAAATGTCTGTAGGCCCTGTCTTCTAAAATTATTTCTTTCTTTTCTCATATTTTGAGAGGTAAGTCCCCCAAATTCCCAATGTGTTTCTGAGTCCTCAAAACCTCAAATGCACTGTTGTTAATGAGCACAGAGGATCCCGTACCATGAGATGAGTGTAAAAAATCAGTTCCCAAAATACACACTGTTATCCGGAAGGACAGAACTCACAGCACACCAAGTGTGAGTATTGTGTGTTTGAAACCTTTGCCATTTTTTTCAGACAAGATTCAACCAGCTAAATTCATCCCACAACCAGGCCTCTTGCAATAACAGCCAAATGGCTATATGAGAATCTAAATTGCTAGAGCTTGGTGCAAGACTCCCCACCCACATGGAACACATTTTCAATGACGGTGGGTTGTGTACGTGTGTGTGCATGTGTGATTGTGGAGGTGAATGGGAAATTTTGCTATTCCTGACTTTGTGCAAATGCCAAGGTCTGTTTTGTCCTCATCTTAAGTAAACAAATCACAAGCTGTAAATATGTCAGTTCCTTAAAAAAGGAGGTGTACAAGGTACATTCCATCCTCAGATCAAATTAAACAATTTACTCCAAAGTGATCTACTTTCACTCCCATCAAGGCTCGTCTGAGCTTCTCTGCATTTAACACAGACCTTGCTCCATAGGAACAGCCACCTTTTCCAAAGACCCAGACCCCACTCTTAATCATGCTGTGTTCCCTGATGGTTTTGTTCATCCGCACAATTGAGGGCCTGTTAAACTGATATGTTCTTATACTTCTCCTGATTCCTTTGATGTTTCTCCCTCACTCTGCCTCTTTTCTAAGCCATGAAGGAGAAAATTACTCCTAAAGGTCAGAGAAACTAGGCTGTCTGAGCAAAGTTCTCTTGATTTAGAAGGTATGTCAAGCCCAAGGAGAGTTACAGAGAATTTTCACCAGAATAAGACTCGCCAGTGGCTAGAACTGAGTGGCCACGTTTGCCTCAATTGCCTCCACTCCAGGGTTACCATGTCTGAGCCTCCACAGGTGTGCAGGAGACCCTCTCCCAGCCTCCCTGGACACCAGACCTTCTGAGAGTTGGGTGCCTTGTAGGAGTGTGTTAGAGAACTGAATGGGACATGTAGACCCTCTCAGCCAGGCTCGACTGGCTCTATCATTTGGGCCTTTTTGGTAGTTTTAAAATCTTCTTTCAAACATCTTTCCATCTTATCTATTTCTAAAGTCAAAAATTTCAACATTGGAGATTCAGTGACATTAAGCACATTGTGTATATATAATTTGATTGCCTAGAACCTGAGCTCTTCTCTGCTAGGCTAGGAATAACCTAAAACCAAGGCGTTTTTCTCTAAACTCCAGTGCTTACCCTGGTGACTGGCACATAGTAAGTGCTTGATAAAGATAGTTTAGTGAGTGAATGGAATAATGAATAAAGGTTCAACATAGACCTAGCACTAGCTAAGCAGACCTTGTGTGGAAAGAAGGAAGGAAGGAAGGAAGGAAGGAAAAGGGAAAAAAAGAAAGGAACTGGCAGCATAATGTACAGCACAGAGTCTTCAGAAAGATAAGATTTTTCTGCATAAAATATTTGGTGAACAATAAAAGTCAATGTATATAACTCCCTGAGCTGGAAGACAAATAAATCAGAAAAGAAAGTAAAACTGAGTCTTCATGGAAGAAAAAGAATGAGCACATGTGTAAGAAAGAGAGAGAGGGAGAGAGAGAGAGAAAAAGAGAGAGAGAG
>CAUYSK010120432.1:0-23189 GCA_963575035.1 Avahi laniger
GGAACAGATACGACTGCCCCAACCTAAGACAGGCGCGGTTCCCTGGGAGGTCCACTCCTAGCTTAATACAAAAAAGGGGGATCTGTCGGGAGCCATGAGGCCCGGCAGCCGCTTGTTCAAGATGGCCGCGAGCCATGTGGATCTGTCTGATTACCTAAAGTGGCCGAGCAAGCCCGCACATTTACAAAAGCCCACGAAAAGAGCTTGTAAGTTTCCATTTACCCAGTGTGACGTAATCCCTGGGCGGCCCGCACGTGTAAATCTCCATGGTAACTCCCGCCTTGGAAAGTACCGCCTAACTACTTCCTCCTTCTGCCCTATTCAACCCTCTGCCCTACTGCCATTAAACGAGACTTGATCAGACTCCTGTCTTGTCTCCATTTCTTGTGTCTTGCCTTTCCCATTTCCCACTCCCTCCTCCCAGGTACCCACGAATAACTGGTTCCCGGGTCGGGACAGAGAAGAAAAACCTGACTTTGCCTTCTCAATTCTTAGAACTTGGGTCAGCTAATAAAAAGGCTTTTCTTAGAGATTTTTGTTACCCCTGCAGTTTAAAATGATTACTTGACTTAACCTTTTCTAAACATATAAATAACTAATTAATATCAGTATGTGCTCATGGATTCTTATTTTAGTCTAAGGATTTTAACCTGCTATTATCATTATTCTTTTGATGCTCAGATTGTGCTCGATTTTTCCAGAGGGTGCTCCTTCAAACTGGCTCCAGTGTCATTTTGGACCATCCTGTTATTTTCTGAGCACTTCTTTACGTGTTCTGCCACAACAAATTACTCCAGACTTATCTGGTACTTTCCCTGGAACCAACCATTTCTATAAGGAATTCTGGTTCCTTTTGGTGCAGAATGGTATTTAGAAACCAAGATCTGGGCAGTAGAGGTGCTCATGGCTTCTAGGCCCTCTTGAGCTATGAAATTTGTTTTGTCTCTTCTTTCTCCTCTTGTTTCTTTCTTTCTTTCCTTCTGTTTTTCCATCCACCCATCTGTTAAAAAAAACGTAAGTTCATCCTGAAACCGCCTGTTCCATTCTAACACCATAGAGTTCACTATTTCTAATTCCCTTCTTTAAAAGTGGGAAGGCTTGTTCTCATTATTTATTCATTTTCTCAATCCCACATAGTACAGAAAAAGCTTCAATATTGTAAACACATATCAGTGAGATAAACAAACATTATAATTAGAGTTCAATATTTATTTAGGTCTTTTTGGTTATAAACTTAGGGCAAATATATTACTGCATTCAAAATTACTTGAGTTAGGTTTTTTTTTGATTAAAATGTTTTTCTTCTCTCTGGTGTGGTTATGTTATCCATTTGAAGTACAGTTAGGTTAATTTTTCTCATTTGGCTTATCCTATTTGAATTTACTTTTTTGTTTTTTCAAATTATTCTTTTTATTCTTATTGAACAGGAAATATTTCAATAAGAAATTATCCCCAGGCATCCTTTTTCCTCCAGAAATTGAATTCTAGATCTAGGGATCCTCTTGATCTCAACTGGAGTATCCTTGGGAAAGTGTGGTGGCTCCCCAGCTGCTCCAGGGCAAGCTCCCCAAACCCATTTGCTCACCATATAACCCTACAAGAAGTCAGCTGCAGAACTGGTCTTATCCCCAAGAGCATCCTTATGGTGGAGGAACATACCATACTTCTTACTTCTCATTACAAAACACAGTGCCTAGATACATATATATTGATACAATATCAAAGTAGAAAGAGCAAGCAAAAAATGCAAAGGGAAATGTACAAAACACAATGACATAGAATAGCTCTGCCAAATCTCTCTCAATCATATACATCAAGGAGAACAAAAAATAAGAATCCCGGATGGGATGCGGGATTGAAAAAAATATTGCTTTGAAGGAGAGTGTTGGGAAAACTGAAATGTGAATAAAGATAATATTAGATATATTTGATATTATACAACAGTATTATATCAATATTCAATTTCCTGAATTAAATATTTGCCCATCGTTTACAGAGACAGTTCTTGTTCTTAGGAGACACATGGTGAAGAATCTAGGGGAGAAGTGTCATTATATCTGCAACTTATTGTCAAATGGTTCATGCAGACTCATACACACACATACACACACATTCACACACATCCACATCTGCACATACACATACATACATCCAGATACACATATATACACACACATACACATATATATGCATATACAGTTACACACATACACATGTACACACACAAATAGCAAAGTATAAGTACCTGTAAAGAGTATATGGCAGTTCATTGATACTACTCTTGTAATTTTTCTGTAGTTTTGAATTTCTTCAAAATAAAAAGTAAAAACATTGATAATTAATAAGACAGGTTGATTTTACATAGGATAGATCAGGCACCTTATACATCCATGTTAAAATCTGTATACTTTTATTCAGACACTCATGTAACAGTAAAAAATGGACCAGATCTTAAGCTACAAAGAAAACTTCCATAAATAAATTCCAGAAAGAAAGTAAATGCTTTCATTATTGAACAAGAAAGAATGAGAATAAATAAATTGAGTATTCTATTCAAGAAGTTAAGCACATCAACAAAACATCTAAATAAAGCAGAAGGGTGGGATTAATGGAGGTAAAAAAATCAGAAATAAGGTGAATCAGAAAACAGAAAACCAATCATATGAAAAAATAAACACAGGACTGGTTCTTTGAAATAACCAGTGACATAGACAAACTATCACTGGCTTAATTTAAAAATGCAAAGTTATGGAACAGTCTCACTTTATGGAGAGCAATAGGAGACCTACTTATGTAATTCACCCTATTAATAAAACAATGAAGAAAAATTATACTAGAATCTCAAGAGTTGTCAAAAGTCATTTAATAAATTTTAATGTTCTGTGTCAGTGAGGGGCCCTGAGACTTAAGCTTCATTAGGTGCATGCAAAAGCCACCTAACTCCACCTCTGGATTCTGAGGAGCTGAGAGAAACAATTCAAGGGGACGCCTAGCGTAGAGATGTATTTGCCCAAGCCAAGAGAACTGCAGGAGAGAGTGATTGGAGCCCTCAAAGCAGAGGGAGTCTCCAAAGGATGCAAATAATTGCCCGAAAGAGAACATCTGATTCATGTTTGCCAGACCAAGGGCAGAAGCGACTAGCTGAGTGCCTTTGCTCTTCCACGCACCCTGACCACACTCACACAGCCACACTTCAAGGAGGAAGGACTGGTCTAAAACAGCAACCAGGAAGAGGAGGAGGAGGTGAGTACAGCAAGGTAGAGAGCAGGGCCACCCACACGCTTCCCTGAAGGCAGGCAGATGAAACAACAGAAAGGTGGGTAGAAGCCTTATTATTAACTAAGTGAAACTTTTAGATAAATATTTTGGACTGGACATGCTGATTGAGACACAATCATGCTGATTGTGCTTAAAAATCTGGCTAAGTTTCCATTCATGGCAAGGAAGGATTTCCCCCACTGAATAAAGTTTACAGGGTCAGTGGGAGACAAAAATAAAGTGTATTTTGATAACATTCTTCTCTCAATTTATCTCTCTCTTCTTCCATTTTACTATAAGTAGCATGAAGAGACTACGTGATACCTTCAACCCTTTTCCTGGAAATCTCTTTAGATAACTAAGTTCATCAGCTATATATTGTGCTTTCTAGATAACTGCAGATGACAACTTTGCTACGTTTTCAGCCACTACATATCAAGGACCCCATGCCTCCAGCTTCTAAGAACATGTTCCATACTCCCTTTTAATCCCTTACCTGCATGTCATGTCCTCAAAGCCTGGATTTCTGTTAACCAGACTGTTCAGGCTTTTTCTACCATGCTACTCAAAATCCTTTCAGTTTCTGCTCACTGTCTAGTTCCAGAGCCCCTCTCACATTTAAATTATTTGTTATGGTAGCGCCCCACTTCCAGGTACCAAAATCTATATTCGTTATCCATTGCTGCATAACCAATCACACAAACTTAGCATCCTCTAATAACATATTTATCCCCTCATAGTTTTGGAAGATAAGGGATTCAGGCATGGCCCAGCTGCATCTCCTACTCCAGGGTTTTTCGCAAGTCTGAATCAATGAGACTTGTGAGAAACAGGGCTGGGGTCTCATCTGAAGGCTCAGTTGGTACAGATCCACTTCCTGGCGTGTGGGTGTTGGTAGAATTCAATTCCTTTTGGATTGTTAGACTGAGGGCCCCAGTTCTTGGCTGGCTATTGGCCAGAGGCCACCCTCAGTTCCTTACCATGTGGGCCTCCCCAACATGGCAATTTGATTCACTAACACCAACAAGGAAAAGAATCAGCTATGAGATAGAGTCACAATCTTATATTATCTAATCATGGAAGGAACATCCCATTGCTTTTGCCATATCCTATAACTTTACAAGATAAAGTTTTGCAAATGGCTTCTGATAAAGGGTTGAAAATAAATTTTCAAAGCACAGCTTTCACTTACTTCCTTTTGGATAAAAATTTAAAGTGAATGTTACGAATTTATTGAAATTGTTTAAAGTTCTTCTCTTCAATTCCTAAAAATGTACCTTTGTGGACTGGTTTCTCTACGTGAATGTCATTAAAGCCAAGCTAGAAACAGTTTGGCCATATCGTATGCCTTGTGAGTAGAACTGTCGTCAATGCAATCTGGGTCACGTATGATAACAAGCAGGAAGGAGGCTCATTTGTTGTATTAAACACCTTACATATTTTGTTTTGTCTTTGTTTTGGTTACCCTTTGCTGTATAACAAACTGTCCCCAAAACTTAATGGCTTACAATAAAACAACTATTTTATTATATCTCATGATTTATTATGTGAGGAATTCAGGCATGGCTTAGCAATCTTTCTGTTTTATCGGGCATTGTCTGGGATCACTGGGTACTATTATGGGATCATTTGGAGAGTCCAAGATATTTTCACTTAAATACCCAGTGCATTGGAAGGGATGGAAGGAAGATTGGTCTACACCCCAGATACTAATAGAATCAGGGTCTTTCTTTGTGGTTGCTCCAATAAGATAGCTAGACTTTCTACATGGTGGCTTAGGGGTCCCAGAGCGACTGTTCCAAGAGACAAAAGTAGAAATTTCCAGTTCTTGAGGTTCAGGCCCAGAAACTGGTGAAGTGTGACTTTTCCCACATTCCACAGGTCAATGTAGTCACAGGGCTTGTCCAGATTCCGGGGGAGGGGACACAATCCCACTTCTCACTGGGAGAAGTGTCAAAGAAGGTGTGGCCCAGACGAATTGTCCCTCAAGTTTGACTGCTGAGCGGCAAAAAATTATGAGTGTAATTGCAATTTTATAGTATAATTGCCTATATACATCTTCAAAAGAACATGTCTGGTTTTATAATTCTTTTATTTTTTTCTCATTATGTTTGTTTTGATGGCATTTGTTGAAATGTACTTTTCTGTTTGATTAATCTAAAAATAAGGTGTGGGCTTGGATTTTGTTTGTCTTTTTTATTGTATTTTTCTGATAATTTATTTTTATCATATTTTACAAAAGCATTGGTCTAAGGATGATTGAAAAATTTAAAAAACCCTGGTCCTTACCCTCAGAGGGTTTGCATGGGGCCATTAGAGAAGATATGGTTGTTAAATTAGTGAGCGATATACGGACACTCCTCGACTTAAAATGGAGCTACATCCTGATAAACCCATCTTAAAGTTGGAAAATCGTTAAGAGGAAGCATCGTAAGCCATGCACAGGTTGTACCAAGTGGACTATCAGATCAATTGGAACAGCAGGACACTGCGGGGAAGGATGAGAACCAGCCCTGCGCCCGTCCCCAAGCTGAGCTCTTTGGGTCCCGGGGGTCCACTCAGAGTAGGGATGATCACTTTTTCTTCTCACAGATGTAGGATTCACCCAGCAAACCTGCAGGGCAGCTCCCTCCCAGAGCAGTTGCTTTTTCCAAATCATCCTCCCAGAGGGACGTCTGTCCACTGTCAAGTCGTGAATTGTCCAGCCAGAGAGGGAGCCACCTCCAATTCGTACAGATGCCCAGAGAAACTTGTGATAGCCATAAAAATCAGAATCCCCAAAGGTCTTCATGACTGGGACAACAAAGAAAAAGACATTCAGAGTTAAATGTAAAGGTTTGCGTCTGCACGGTTACAAACAGCACAGTGCGGCACAAGTGCACAGCAGAGATGACAGGTAGAAAAGGGGCTTTAGCTGACAGTAGGTCAACATAAGTCAACATACTTCCCCCTCCAAATTAAATAAAAAAAGACAATGTGTTCTTAGATTCCATTTATGGAAATTCATATCTGGAACAAAGGAAGTGAAAGTTCCACTGTATTCCACCCTGCTGAGAAAATGTATTCATCAATTATTAACGGGACACCTCCTGGGCAGATGCTGGGAATACAGAAACGAACGATGCGACGCCAGCCCTAGGCACGCGGCTATGTCTCTGTCACTCAGAATTTTGTATTCCTACTTTGGATAACCGCAGAGGGGTCCAGTTCTGATGCTACATTTCCCTTAGAGTGAATTCCTGGGGACAGAACTGGGACATGGAGGACTCAGATGATCACATATAAATGGTGTGTAAAGAGACGGAGGGAGCCAGGTTTGGTGGTTCGCACCTGTAGTCCCAGCTACTTGAGAGGCTGCGTTAGGAGAATCACTTGATCCCAGGAGACTGAGGCTGCAGTGAGCTATGATGACATCACTGCATTCTCACCTGGACAACAAGGTGAGACCTGTTTCAAAAAAAAAAAAATATATACATATATATATATATATAAAGACTATACTTTCATTTCTATAGTTACATACATCATTTCTATAGTTCGTCACTAGAGAAGTTTCTCTGAACATGTAGAGCACCAGAAACTACGAGGAGGAGGCGCAACATTCCTTCCTGAGTATGAAGCGAGTTCTTGGTGTGGCTTCACTGCAACTGCCATTTGCCATTTCTTCTCTCCCTTGGGGTAGTGAGAGGGAGAGGATGCTGTCTGAGTAGTCCCCATTATTAAATAAATAAATAAAGGAATGGAGGATGTTCTTCTTGGTGAAGAAAAGAGAGGAGATACTTGCTCCTAATTTTTTTTTTTTAAGGTCCAAAACTGAGTTGATTAATACAAAAGCCACTAGCCACATGAGACTATTTACATTAAAGTTAATTAAAATTAAATAAAATAGAAAATTCAGTTCCTTAGTTGCAGGAGTTCCATTCCAAACACTCGGTAGCCACATGTGCCTAGTGGCAATTGCGTAGGATGTGCAGATGTAGGTCTTTTCCATCATCCCAGGAAGTCCTATTGGGAAGTGCTGGAAGGGCTCCCACGTGGGAGAGGATTTACGACACTCACGCTTTGTTTAGATTTAAGGGTTGAAATGCTGATGATAAATAGTTGAAAATTTGAGCAAGATGGATTTTAGCTTTGTATTAGCAAAAACTTCTGAACAGAAATAGCTGTCCGGAGATGCCTTGTGGGCAGTAAATTCCCTGTTACTGTAAGAATTCAGTTCAGGGCTGGGCGGTCCTTTGCTTCAGAGTCTTTTTTGTAATTGCTTTGGCTGAGTTTTCCCCTGAAGGATTTTCTGTGTGGTGAAAGGTATTCTTTACCGCATGCTGCTCTGTTCCAGGCGCTCAGCGCCATGCTTTCCCCACATTGTTACATTTGTGGTTTCAGTGCAATCCTGCAAGTCAGGTGATACTATTACCTTTTTACAGGTGAGGAGACAGACCCAGCCAGGTAAGTCACTCAAGTTCTGGTAAGTGCATGAATCAATAGATCCAGGTTTGTCTGATCCCAAAGCTTGTAACTGGTACATTTTCATCTTAAACTAGCATATGCTCAATAAATACTGGTTGATTGAACAAACTGTACCAAACAAATAGTTAGTTGCTAAAAACCAATTTTCTTGTGTGGCTTATGCATCTCAACCAAAGTAAACAATGAATTATATATGGAAGAAAGGAATATTAATGATAAAATATTAGCATTGGTTAATAGTTCTTGGTAAAATTAGAGTTTTCTTTCTCTTTTTGTCCTTTTGTTTTTTAAAAATGTCATTGTTTATTCAACAAACAAGCTTTACCTAAAAATGTAATACGTGCACTGAGATAACTTAGTGTCTATAGAGAGTATCAGTTAACTATTGCTATTTAAAAAAACACCCCAAAACATAGTGACTTACAAACAACAATGACTTATTATTTCTCCTGATGGTGCGGATTGGCTGTGGGTTTCCTTGCTGGTTTCTCTGGGGCTCTCTCACGCAGCTGGATTCAGCTCAAAATTGGCTGGGTTGGATGGCCTCGCTCATGTGGCCAGGACTCAGACCTGACTGTCAGCAGGGCGCCCTCCACCACATGGCTCTCACTTTCCAGGAGGTTCCACTCACTTCCTTATATAGTCGTTTCTGGCAGCATTCCAAGGGTGTTCCAAGAAGACAAGGGTGGAAGCTATAAGTTCTCTTGAGGCCAAAGCTCTGGTACATGCCATATTTTGTTGATCAGAGCCAGCCTGACTTAAAGGATAGAGAAATAGACTTCACCTTTTGATGGGAGGAGCTGCAGGATATTATAGCCATCGTTTTTTCTTTTTTTGTTAACCTACCACCCATAGCAAAGCATGCATTTAAACCTCATGGAATAGGGGCAGAGAATAGTCTAGGGTTTGTCTCAAATGCCATCCTGAAATGTTGCATTAATTTCCTTGTGGTCAGTGGATGATTTATTCAGAATTCTCATAGCTTCCATTCATGATGTTTTTGCCTATGTGTACATCCTGTTTTTGGCCTGTGATGGCTAAAATATAATCCTGAACTCACTCAAATGTCCAGGCATTTTACTTTCGAATGATTACGCTCAAGTAGAAGTGAAGGACCTCTGAATGATATTTTCAGGCAGGGTTGGTGGTTGAAAGATAAAAGAAATAAAACTTGATTAAGGAAGCAACTCAAAGTCCATGTGGATGAATGGATAAGGAAAATGTGAGGTATGCATACAATGGAATATGATCCAGCCTTCAAATGAAAGAAATTCTGTCACATGTTTCAACATAGATGAACCTTGAGGACGTTATACTAAATTATGATATATTTACACCAGTCACAAAAGACAAATATTGTATGATTCCACATATATGAGACACCTAGAGTAGTCAAATCTATAAAAACAGAATGCAGAATGGAGGTTGCCAGGGGCTGGGATGAGGGGGCAATGAGGGGTTGTTGTTCAATGGGTACAGGGTTTCAGTTTTGCAAGATGAAAGAATTCGCACATCTGTTGAACAATGATGTAGATACGCTTAACACTATGAACTGTACATTTAAAAATGGTTAAAACTAAATTTTATGTTGTTTTTTTAACCATAATTAAAAATTAAAAATGAAAAAGAACTTGATCAAGGACAAAAACTGTAGTGTTTTTCAGAGCTCTCATCACAGAGCACGGTTCACGGCCCTGGTCCACTTCTGCGCCTTTAGCTTGGGCGGCCTTGCTTCTTCTACGTCTGTTGGTTGCATAATTTGAAGTGTGTTGGAATCTCTGTTAGTAGTGAATTCACCTAACTGCTGGGGAAGATGTTAATGGGGATTTTTTCTTCTGCATAACGGAAGTCTTGAGTAGGTAGTCAAGGTTGGGTGGAGGACACTTCTGTGTTTCCATTCCACTACCTCTAAGACTTTGGAATATAAGCTCATTCTTACCGCCTTGTGATTACTGAATGGTCTCACAGTTACTTTCCAGGCAGGGAGAAAGGGGGACACATTAAATGGCAAAGAAATGTACCAGCCAAGCCTGTGTATTCATCAGGAATGCAAATCTCTTCTGGAAGCCTCACCTAGAAGACATCTCCCTGGCCCGTGGCAAAGTGACTGGGGAGAGGAGGGTATGCGGGGTGGGCTGACGTAGTCAGTTAACATGTTTACTACGGTTAGTCATCAAAACCTCCTTAAAGGGGTGCACATCCACACAACGCCCACCCTCCACACACCACTGTCTCCCAGTCACAGCTGGAAATGGAGCTCCATCCTCATGACAGGGAAGCTCCTCTGAACTGCCAGCCCAGGCCTACCGTCCACTTCCAGGTCCTGCTCCCAACGATTCCCTTTCCAGTGATAAATCCCTTACATACAGAGGAGATTTTGCATGCACGCATACCATGCCTTGCATTTTGCTTATGCTTAATATATATTTGTCGATTTTTTAAAATAATTGGATTCCTTTCCTCTCTTAAGACAATTCCACACTGTTCCAGGGACGGACATTGGGAATGGAAAATGGGAGAGCTTCTGTTGGAACATAGGAACACCTGACTTTTCTTCCAGGTGGCAGAGACAGCGACACGGCCTTTAGAGAAGATCCCTTTTACGGCTGGAGGCTTAATGCATATGCCTCTCTCCCCAGCTTCCCTCTCTTGCTGGGTCTCTGTTGGCAGGTACACCCAGGTACACCCAGATACACCCAGAATCTGACTTGGTGATAGAAAGGACTGAAAAGACTCAATCTCCGGCTTCCACATGATGAAAATAACAGGGCTGTCTAAATAGTGGGGGTTATTAATATATAATATGTTTGTCCTTTTCTCCTCGTTCTACTTCATTGTGGTCAGGAGGGTGGTAGAGCAGTCTGCATGCAGACAAAGCTCGGGAATGATGAATTTCATGCTGAACTTCTAACCAAGATTGCAAGGAGGGACAGTTGCTCTCCAGGGTGCTCATTTTGTTCTCGGATCCTGATGAGCCCTCCGAAGCCTGCAGAGCCTCCGAAGTCCTGCACAGGTGGAACCCGGCTGCTCCGCCGGGGCGATTTTGCCCAGGGCCTCTGGGAACTGCAGGCTGATTTGTATGTTCTCATTGCAACAATTTCTGAAACCTCAATTTCTGAGGTCTTCCATGGCACACTATAATTTCAGGATTGACAATGATGCTGACAAGAGTGAAAAGAAAACATATTTAGGGAAACAGGAATTTCTCTCAACCTTTATTTTGACATTCAGCGGTAGATGATGGATGTTTTAAATTACTCTTGATAAGAAGCTATCAGTAGGAGTTATTTTGTTTCACAGATACCTGGCAGGTCAAAACCATACTCAAATTGAACAAATATTCTCAAATTAAGTATGAGGAACAGTAAGCTGAGTAACTTATGCCGTGGAGAGAAACAGAAGCACATCTATAGCTACTGAGCTCAAGGGAGCCAGACGCCTGCATCTCACATCAGAAGACACAATTGCGGGGGTCTAGCAAATGGAAGTTGGTTGCTCACTGGTTTAATTTAGGAAGAGGTGGGGAAAACCTACCGCCCAGGCTGTCAGGAAGCTGGGAAGCTTGGACCGAAAGAACAAGTCGTTTGTAGGACTCTTCAGTTTCAAATTTCTTTCACAAGTCAATCTCTCTGAGGCCTTAGTTTCCCTGTCTATAAAATGGGATGGTAATATCCTCATTGTTTCTGTAAGGGGCAAAGGAAGGGATGTGCATGAAACTGCCTCAAAAACTGTGATGCATTATGCAGATGCAAAAGCTTCAAATGATGTCCTGTGTTCTCAAAGAAAAACCCTCACTCCTCATTAATCATGGTGATTGGAGTAAGCCTTTCTGGAAAACAATTTGGTTAACACACATAAAAATGTCTTAAAAATCTGCACACACTTTAGCTGAATAACTTTACAGGAATAACTTGTAGCCACTTTCAGTGAGAAAATGATCACTGGTTTTATGTCTCTGCCACAAAGCACAGTACCTAGCGTATAGTAGGTACTCAATAAATGTTTGCACAATGAATATTGCTTTTCTTTGGATAAATAATATTTGCTATAACAGTAAAGATAGTAGATATGCCTCCCTTGCAAACCATTTTCAACTTCCAACACAGCTTCTGTTAGAAGTTGTAAATTATATATATACTATTATTTGTAAATAATATTCATTGTGCAAACATTTATTGAATACCAACTCTGTGCTAGGTACTGTGCTTTGTGATAGAGACATAAAACCAGTGATCGTTTTCTCACCAAAAGTGCCTACAGATTATTCCTGTAAAGTTATTTGGTTAAAGTGTGTGCAGTTTTTTAAGACATTTTTATGTGTGTTAACCAAATTGTTTTCCAGAAAGGCTTACTCCAACCACCATGGTTAATGAGGAGTGAGGGTTTTTCTTTGAGAACACGGGACATCATTTGAAGTTTTTGTGCCAGTCTGGTTTATTATTTTAATTTTAATTTATTTTATTCTAAATGGATTTTTAAAAATATGTGTAATGTATTTTATTATTAAAATCATGTAAAATTAGTGCTTTGTATAGAGCTCCCACAGCAGAAACAAACAAAAAAGAATATTGTCCCGTCTCTTTTGTCCTTTGATGGATGATAATTCTCATGAGCTGAAGGGAAGGAAGGCTTGGGCTTTGGTGTGTGGACAAAACCCTGCGGGGCAGTCCAGGGCAGAAGGCCTCCAGGGGGCTGGGAGAAGGGCCGGAGGGGGCCAAGGGAGACCCAGAGGTGGTATTTGCTAAGCTCTGGCTATTTTTAAAAGTCAAGGTGACCTCTGAGGTTAGAACTGTGGACCACCCCAAATAATAGATGGTCACACTTGCAATTCAGATGCCCTGGTAAGTGCTGATGAAAATACCTTTTAGTGGCTGGCTACCCTCCCTGTTTACTCTTTAAAAAATTTTTTTTTGTGTGTGGTGGAGTACAGATAACATAAACTTTTTTTTTTATTTCAGCATATTATGGGGGTACAGATGTTTAGGTTACGTATGTTGCCCTTGCTCCCTACCCCCTGCCAAGTCCGAGTTTAAAATATGTCCATCCTTCGGGTGGTGTGCATTGCACTCTTTGTGTATGCATGTACCCGTCCCCTCTCCCCTCCCCCTGCCCAACATCCAATAGATGTTATTCTTATATGTGCACTTATGTGTTGATCAGTTAATACCAATTCTATGGTGAGTACATGTGATGCTTGTCTTTCCATTCTTGGGATACCTCGCTTAGTAGAATGCGAGGATAACATACACTTTACCACCATAACCATCACTAAGTGTACAGTGCAGGGGCACTAAGCACATTCACACTGTCGCGCGACCATCACCACCGTCCATCCAACACTTTCATTCTCCAAAACTGAAATGCTGTAGCCACGAAACAGTAACTCCCCATTCCCCGGTCCACTCAGACCCTTGCGAACTCCGTTCTGCTTTCTGTCTCTATTAATTTGACCACTCTAGACAACTCATAGAAGTGGAATCTCTTACTGCTTTTCGTGACTGGCTTATTTCGCTTAGCACAAAATGTTCAAGGTTCATCCGTTGTTGTGGCATGTGCCAGAATTTCCATTCCTTTTAAGGCTGAATAATATTTCTGTTTCCTCTTAAGGCCCCTTTGAAGCCTGTGAGGCTTCTGAGTTCGTGGATGTGCCTGTATTGTGCTCAACCTAAGACAAGACCTGTCCTGGGGGATCCCATGGAGTCGAGCCACCTGCCCTTCACGTAGCAGTGTCGGGCTTCACTGGTCCTTCTTCACTCTCTTCGACATCCCTTCTCTCTGGGTCCCTGAGGAACCCAGCACTGTCCTGACTCACTCATCCTCGGAGGCCTCGCTGGGCTGAGAAGTGTCCTTGTGCTTGCTCTGACCTTATCAGAAGCCAAACCTCTGTTGTTTCTCTGCGTAATGGGTTCTCTCCCTTTTTCTGGGGTGGTGGTGGCGGGGTTTGGAACAGTACAGAAATAGCAAAAACAGGCACAAAGGGGAGCCAGACAGGGAAATATCTATTCCGAGGTGAAATTCCTCCTTTTCTGTGGTATATGTATGCTATGGAATACTACTCAGCCATGAAGAAGGATGAATTAAGATCTTTTGCAACAGTTTGGATGGAACTGGAGACCATTATCCTAAGTGAAATACCTAAAGAATGGAAAAAACAAACAGCACCTGTACTCACTATTAAACTGGAACTGACCAGTGAGCATAGCAGGAAGTCAAACTCAGCGGAAGTCAAGCAGGCGGCAGGAAGGAGGACGGGATGGGTGAAAACCTACCTAACAGGTACAGTGAACGCTATCTGGGTGATGGGCACACTTACGACCCTGACTCAGGCACAACAAAATCGATACACGTAACCAAAACCGTTTGTACCCCTGTAATATTTCGAAATAAAAAAAAAATTTAGAGTTTGAATACTTACTTTAAAAAAGAAATTTAAGTACAGCTCTTTAGAAAAGCAGGCGACTGAGATGGAATGGCTATTCTAGCACAGGGTTTAAAAAAAATAAGAGTACTTTTGCCGCCTCATCCTCCCATGAAGCTGAAATCGTTTATTTATACGGCTTCCACCTGAGGTGTGAACTTTAAATTAAACACTTACAGTACTATCAATTAATATAAGAGAAACCCATCCAGCAAGGGGAGTGAGCCGGCTATAAAACCAGGTGGAATTGAGTGCTTCTAAAAGGGGTTCAACAATGCGATCTTCGTGTCCTGGACTCCTGCGGGATTTTCCTTGAACTGGTTCACGTAGTCAAAAGCCTTCCATTCTTTTCTGAAGGACAGTCGAGATCATTTTAATCATAATGGAGACTATATGCTGTGAAAGTCTGTAAGAGAATGAACGGGAGAGTTTGCGCGGTGAAGGATGCGTTACGGGCTTGGCTTTCGAGCCCGCATTAGCATGCGCCACCTCTTGTCTGGGAGCCCGGTGTCCCCTCAGCAAGACTCACGATAACTATGGAACGTGAAGCGAGGCTGGAAGAGAGGCCACGGATGTTAAGCATGTTAACATTTCCATTACGTCTAAAAGCAGAAAATGGAACAAATAAAGCAGGTTGGGTTTTTTTCCCTCACTATAATGTATGCCAGAATGTCACAAGAACTCATTGTCTGCAGTGAATGCAAAAATATGGGCAATTCAGGCTGAACAATAGACACGTTGGTGATTCCATAAAAGCATCCCATTCGCGTTAAGTTCATCTGGCATGGTTTTACCCTTATTTTTTTTTCCCCCAATAAGGCTGTTTCTTGAATAATATGATCTTTAAAGTTTAAGCTGCACGTAGAAGGGCTTCTTCTTTCCCTTACCACTTTCTCTGTTTCTAAAATGTACGAATCACAGAATACAATACAATTGAACCATCTATTTGTTTTTCCTGCCTCCTCTTTCAGGCTAAGTGCTGTTGTGATTTTGATGCAAATATCCTAGTAATTTTCACAGGAAGCGGATGCAGGGTGCCTAGCAGCCCGTCTGCTCCATGGTACTGTTCGGGCCTCTTTTTCTTCCAGAAGGACTTGTTCCGATGTTCTGGCGTTGGTCCAGCGCAGGCAAGGCTGGGGACTTGCTGGGCCACATGGTAGGTGGTCTAGGAGCCAGATTTGCACTTGGAGAGGAGACCTGGTGGTCTTTTCTGTCTCCTTGGGATGTCTTATTCTTAGAGGAAGGGCTTTGCAGGCCTGAGTCCTTGAGGACTCAGAAGCGATTTTGACCTTGAGCTGACATTTTCAGAGTGAACCAGCTTGCGGAACGGATGGCAATGTGAAATGTTTGGCTCTCCCGTGTTTCCAGAGGGAGAGTAAAAGAAGACAACATTTGAGTTTTCAGGGGCCTTGGTCCTGTTCCTTTCGGCCCCTCATTGGAAGTGACTGCCAATTCAGAGCAGAACAAATTGTGACAACGCTGTTCTCCTGGGTCACTCGCCCCTGGCCCTCAGAGCCCAAAGCTGGGGTAAATTATGATGGCTTTTGACATTAGGCACAGGGCATCAAGCCACAAAAGGGTCATCGATCTGCCTCAACGAATCAGAAACTTTGGGGAGACCCATACATATATCTACACAAAACACCATGTTTTTGACCCCAAAAGAAAACCAGTCTTTCTCAGTTCAGTGGAGGTTGGTTTGACTTCCTCATCCTTGTTTTCTTACCTCTGTATTCTTTCTTTCTTTATTTATTTTTACTTTGCTGATTTTTCTCAGTCTTGACTCATGAAATATGGCAAGACTCAAGACTGCCCTTAACTTTCTAACCTTTCTTCCTGTGAAAACAACTTCTTGAAGTCTTTCTTAGGCCTCAGGCTTGAGTGTGCAAGATGAGTTGAAGGCTGGAAGAGTGGGGAAGCTGAATCAGTTCAGCAAATTGATTAATTTAAAAAGGTATTTCATATTTTACTCAAACAGAAAATGACAGAAAACCACATACCCACCAATTAATCTGACTGATGTTGGTATTTGCCCTGTCTTTTCTTGGATCTCCCATTCTCTCAAGCATTCTCTCTCTCTCTCTTGTTTTTCTTATTATTATACTGCTTGCACTCTGTAACTTTAGTTTGTGTTAAAATCACCTGGAGAAATTGTGAAAAGGGAGGTCTGGAGCCCCAAATCCAGGGAAGTTGATTCAACAGCACTGGGGTAGGGTGGGGGAACCTCATCTCTCCTCTTTTTCCTGAGGAGGAAAATAAGTGGGCAGTGAATGCTACCTTTTAGTAGTAATTGTAACAGTAATTGCAGCACTCTTTCTTTCTTTTCCATAAACCTTTTTATCTTGCAGTAATCTCAGATGTACAGAGGGGTTGTAAAAACAGTACAGGGAGTTCTGTTTACACTTTACCCAGCTCACCCCAGTGCTCACATTTTATATAATCATAGCACAATGGTCAAAACCAGGAACTTAGCATGGGTGCAACTCTAGTGACTGGACTACAGGCTCTACTTGGATTTCCCCAGCTTTTCCACTGTGTCCTTTCTCTGTTCCAGGGTCTAATCCAGGATCCCACAATGCGTTCATGGTTCTGTCTCTGTAGTGTCTTCCAATCTGTGATGTCCTCAGTCTTTCTTTGTCTTTCATGACCTTGACAGTTTTGAAGAGTACTGGTTAGTAATTTTGTAGACTGTCTCTCAATCTGGGCCCGTTGCACATCTGCTTCGTAACAAGCGCCCAGGTAATCCTGACGCAGAACACGTTTTGGAAGCTGTGTTTTATGCCTGCTTTTGGACCAAGCTCTTTCCAGGTTGTTCCCTGTTTGATTCATAAACATAAATCAAAAACAAATCCATCCTCCAAATTCAGAGCTCTTCACCATTGAAGATATTCAAAAGCATGTGTTCTAAGCCTTGACATGTTTGAGCAATTCCAGCGGCCGACTAGACACATAGCTTTCTACAGTGACTGCTTCTCACTCTTCGGTGATGTGAGATGTGACAGCACGATAGCTTTTTAGAGATGAGAGGGACTGGAGAGCTGACCTAATTCTTTATTTATTTTTTATTTCTTTTAGAGACCAGGTCTCACTTTGCCCAGGCTGGACTCAAACTCCTGGGCTCAATGGATCCTCCTGCCTCAGCCTCCAGAGTAGCTGAGACTACAGGCATGCACTCTGCTAGTGCTTACCCAATTCTATCTGGCTTCATTTTCCCCATGAAAAAACTGAGGCCTATTATGGTGACATGATTTGCTCAAGGTCTTAGAACTTGTTGTTGGAAGAACCGGAAATAGAAGCCAGGTTTGCTAATTTTTAGACTCATGTCTCCCCCAGCCTCAATTCCACCTCTCCCTCTCCCTCACTCTTGTTTATAAATAATCTTATGAACAATCACTTGATCACATCTAGCAGCAGTGATGAGCTCGTAACCCTACCTGGTCTGGCCCCGGGGCCTGAGGGGGCCCGTGCCATCCCCGGCACCCACCTCTGATCTCAGCCACTCCTGCCGTGCTCAGATCCTACTTGCTGGGCCTGCCACAGTGCCTCACTTTTGCAAAGCAGAGCTTTCCCCCAGTTGTGGGAGCTTTCCTAAAGCCAGCACAGCTGCGGGGTTGTTCACAGCGTGGAGAGTGACTCAAACATTGAGGAGTGTGAGGCAGGTAAGTGTGGCACCTCCCTGTCCTGCGAATGGGCAACGTGAGGGCTGGTTCTGTTTGGCAATGCCCAGGGGGATTGAGTCTGGTCCGGGTGAACCAAATTATTAACGCACATTTTACTGGCCCTCTTCCCGCCGTTGCATTCCTGCACTCCTGCTTCCTGGGATCCCCAACACGTACACTGCCTGTACCCAAGTCCTGACCTCAGGAACTGCGTTTGCGGGAACCCGAGCTGGGCAAGGTGAGCTCCTGTTGCCTAAAGGTCCAGCTGTGTCCTGCTCAGTCAATTGCGGCTGTGCAGGAAGATGCATCCAGGGGGCCAGATCTTTTTCATTTTGGGGGAGGGTGGGTGGAGCAAGTTTATTGAGATATAATTTATCTACAGCACAATTCACTCTTTTTAGTGTGCAGTTATGTGAATTTTTGACAAACGGCTACAATAGTCATGTAACCATCACCCAAATCAAGACACAGTGCAGTTCTCTCAGCCCACAAAACTCCCTTGTGCCCATTCCAAGTAAACTCCTCCTCCCTCCAGCCCCTGGAGCCCACTGACCTGCAGTGTAGCCTTTTCCAGCGTGCCTTGTAAAAGGAATTGCGCAACGTGCAGTCTTTTGAATCTGGGTTTCTTTTTCTTTGCATGAGGCATTTGAGATTCACTTACGCTGTTGCTTGTATCCGTAGTTTGTTCTTTTTATCACCAAGTAGTTTTTCGTGGCCTGGGTGACCAGGGGGCTCTCTGTTCACCTGTTGAGGAACATTTGTATTGTTTCCAGGTAATTATGAGTAAAGCTGCTATAAACATTTGTGTGTATGTTTCTGTGTGAACATAATTTTTTCATTTCTCTAGGGTACGTACCCAGGAGAGAGGAACTGGGACACATGATCAATGCATGTTTGTAAGAAGCTTCCAGACTGCTTATGTATGGGAGTTCCAGTTGTTCTGTATTCTTGTCAGCACTTGGTATTGCCAGTTTTATTTATTTAGACATTCCAATAGGTATCCAAGTGGTATCTCATCATGATTTTATAATAATTTGCATTTCCCTTATGACTAATGATGTTGAACATTTTTGGACTTATTATAATAGCTTCTTGTGTATTTTCTTTGGTAAAAGGCCTGTTCAAAGCTTTTCCCCATTTAAAAAAATTGGGTGTTTGTTTTGATTTTTGAATTTTTCAAGAGAGTCCAGAAATTTAGATTTTACATGAAATCGTCTGATTTTTAAAGTAGAAACCAGTTTAAGAGCTTTAGAGAGACTGGATGGCTTCTTCAAGATAACACAGTCTTGGTTTATCAATCCCAAATCTTCTGAAACTAAATCCAATGTTCCTGCCACTATACCAGGTCACCAAAATAAACAAATGCAGAACATAATATGGAACAGAAAACTTCCACCTATGGCCTCATTTTGTGAATTCTACTTTTCGGTTGCACTGAGTATCTCAGAGATGCCTGGATCTGAAATGCACTTGCTGAGTGGGTGAGACATTTTTACTCTTACTAGGATTTACCCAGTGATGAGACATATAAATATTGCACTCGTAAATAGACTGTGGTCAAATTCAGAGAGACAGAAAGTTGAATGGTGGTTGTCAGGGGGCTGGGGGAGGCGAAATGGGGAGTTTCATGGGTAGAGCTTCAGTTTTGTAAAATGAAAAGAATTCTGGAGATGGCCGGTGGTGGTGGCTGCACAATAAGTGTCTATGCTTAATGCCACTGAACTGTATACTTAGGAATGGTTCAGATGAAAAATTTTATGCTATGTGTATTTTACCACAATTTTAAAAAAAAGAACATAACAACAACAAAAAGAAATAGACTACAAAGAAACAAAAAGCTATTTTCATTGTTTTCACATCAATTGCACAATACCTGAGCTGTTTTCTGATGCAAGACCATCACTGTGTCTTCGCTGCTGGGGACATCTCCAGACAGCACCTTTGGATTTTACACTACCCTCCCCAGTGACCAAAGTTTCTTTAGGGGCTTTTATGCTCACAAGTAACATTTTGCATTTGGAACCGAGGGTGTACACAGAGATGTGCCATGCTATAATCGTTTATTAAATGCCAAGTCTGCCAGCTAGTGAATCCCATGTAGACATGGTTAAAAAATTATTGGACCCTTAAAGAAAGGGGTCTTAACAAAGCATTCTGCTCACCTATTCAGTGGGAAGGTGGGTGCAAGGGTGGCGACAACGATTTTCACGGATGTGGGTCAAGGCTTTGTGAGCAGATGCATCAGATTCACCCGGGACTGTGGCCCATGGCAGGGCTGGGTTCAAGCATTCAGAGGGCCCCGCCTGAAATCCACTCTCTCATTATCAAGGAAACCACGTGTGTCCCTGGTCCTCCTTGAGAATCTGTGCTCAAGGTCATTATGGATGCTCTGTGATTGTGCGGGCTCTTTCAGGCCCACCCTTCTCACGTGACAGCAGGAGAAGCCACGGGGTCTTGTGTGTTCAAGGTGAGCTGGGTTTGTATAACCGGCAGTGACTGTTCAAAGCTTTGGGGCCAGAATGTATTTCTTTATTTATAATAAAGGGAAAGTCCCTAAGTCATCCGGGTGGATCATCCTAAAAGAGAGGACCCTTCTATTTTATAGTTTTCCAAATAGGGATGGCTAAGTAGTCAGAGTCAAACATGTAAACCCTCTGTCCCTAAGCAGAAAAACAAAACAGGGATAAAACCCCCCTCGCTGGCCCTGAGGGACTCATGCAATGTTTGGGGGGTAAGTTTAATCTCCCCTGCTTGGAATAGACCGTCCTACCTTTCAATTCTTGGAGGCATCAATGTTATAAAAGGATGGCACTTCCTCAAATTCAATTATTTCTGTACAACTTTTAACATTTTTGCTATATTCACAAAATCACCTACATTTACTTTGTGATTTTTGTTAAATAGACTTCGAATAACTTTTTTATTTACTTAGCTGTAGTCAGTGGCTCTCAAACTTGAGCATGTGTCAGAGTCACCTGGAGGTCTTCTTCAAAGACAGGTTGCTGGGCCTGCCCCTCACAGGGCGCAGAACGTCTGGGGAGGGGCTGAGAATTTGCATTTTATCAATTTCTCAGGTGATGCGGATGCTGTTAGTTGGGAGACCACACTTTGACAACTATTGTTCTAAGCAATAGTATCCTAGAAATCATAGGGTTATAAGACTTTTTTAAAATTATTTTTTATTATTTTAGTATTATTATTTGTGACAGAGACTCACTTTGTTGCCCCAGCTAGAGTGCAGTGGCGTCATCATAGCTCACTGCAACCTCAGACTCCTGGGTTCAAGTGATCCTCCTGCGTCAGCCTCCCGAGTAGCTAGGACTACAGGTGTGCGCCACCACGCCCGGCTAATATTTTCTATTTTTAGTAGAGATGGGGTCTCGCACTTGCTCAGGCTGGTCTTGAACTCCTGACCTCAAGTGATCCTCCCACATAGGCCTCCCAGAGTGTTAGGATTACAGGCATGAGCCACCATGGTGGGTCAGTTTTTTTTTTTAAATATGTTTGTTTAATTGCAATTTAAAAAAACTGAGGCAATAAGCAAAGGGCAATAAATCCCCTTTTCATGCAGAAGTGAGACCCCCTCCCTGCAGTGGGTGTTAAAAGTGGGTGTTTACTGACATCCCAGTCGGCTTTGCTATATGCATGACTCAGGGCCAGCCTTCACCTCTTGGTGGCCCCTGTCTTCCCATATAAGCAGGGAAGCAGTGACACTAAGTGACCTCTAAGAGTTCTGTTGCTCAGCTCTTAGGGCCTTTTTGAAGACCTGAAGGAAACAGCACCCAGGAGAGAAGCCGGAATTGCACCCTCGAGGAGGGGAGGCACTTTGATGTTCCACGTGGTCAGCACTCTCTGAACAGCATGTGACAAAAACCACCTCAAACTGGCTTAAGCAAGAAAGGAAACTTATTAGCTTATGTAACCTAACAATTTAGGGCTAGATTCAGCCATGGCTGAATCCTGGGAATAAAAGGGTGTCATCAGACTTGGTGTCCCTTAGCCGCTGCTGCCTTCTTTTGGCGACTCATCTTCTGGCAGGTCCTTCCCATGCGAAAGCAAGAGGGTCACCAGCAGCTCCAGGTTACGTCTTGCCAGCTGGTGCCTCTTCCCAAGGGTTTCAGCAAAAGTCCCAGCACTGACTGTCACTGGATTATATTAAGCTACAGGCCCATTGCCAAACAAATTACTCACTGGAGCCATGATATAGATTCTGTTGATTGGCCAGACTTGAGTCTTGTTCCTGCTCCTGAAGTAGCGATGCGAGGTGAGTATCACCTACACCTGGGAGTTGAGGAGGTGCGGTTCCCCAAAAGCACAAAAGGATGCTGGGAAGGAAGAATCCCACCGAGGTCCCCTCAGGTTCATATACATCAGTGGTAATCAAATTGTGTTCCCTGGATCAGATGGGCGGCATCAACATCACCTGCAAGCTTGTTAGAGATGCACTTCACAGGCCCCGCCCTGCAGGTGATTCCAAGGCACTGAGGGAAACCAGTGGATCGTGACCCTGACTTCAGTCACAATCACCTGGGGTGATTTGAAACCAGCTGGATGCCACTCTCAGCCAATTTTATTTACCAAAGCAAGGGAGGGGATGGGGATCCAGCTGCTGACATTTTAAAAAATGACAACCCAGGTTGAGAGAACCACTGAGCTCAAACAAACTCTCGTTCTCTGCTACTTCGAATTTATGAAGCGGCAGTAAACGAGACTGTCTTCCTGTTGAGAAGGGTGGTTTGTTAAAGGAGTGACTTAAGAGGTGGCAACTTGAGCCTAGAGTATGGTGGTTTTATAATTTTTCTAATACATATTAAAATAAATAATTGAGCTACTGACAAAAAGTCCTTCTGGGGACCAGCTAAAGTCATCTTGGGTGCCACTGAATATCTGTGTGGTGGCAAGAACCCAGGATTTGGGTCCAGAAGGCTTGCCATTGAAAACCTAGTTCTTCATCAGCCTGGAGAAGCCACACGACCTTTCTAAACCTCAGTTCCCTTATTCGTATGATGGGAAAGTTCTCAGACCTATCACTTTTAAATCCAAAACAGAGATACAGGTGATGGCTGCCATGGGGACCATGCATGGGGTGAGGACAACCATAAAAGCAAACATAAAATCCCAGAATACAAACAGGCAGTGTGCTGGTTTAGAACAGAACTGCAGAATGTCTTTCGCTTTTGTTGGTTGGGCTCAGTTTTGTGGAGAACTGCAAAAGTACATCGCAGGAGGGATCTTGAGTGGGAAAGAGGAGGAAATGACACTGTGGAGCTGGCTGGGGCTGAGGTGCAGGGTGGAGAGAGTGGAGGGGTTGGCTGGAGTCAGAAAAAGGAGTTTTTCATCTGTCTTAATTCAGACAGGAAGTCAGCCCAGGGGCGGTGAGTGCCGCG
>CAUYSK010120434.1:0-49358 GCA_963575035.1 Avahi laniger
CTGTAGTCCCAGCTACTTGGGAGGCTGAGACAGTAGGATTGCTTGAGTCCAGGAGTTTGAGGTTGCTGTGAGCTAGGCTGACGCCACGGCACTCGCTCCAGGCAAGAGAGTGAGACTCTGTCTCAAAAAAAAAAAAAAACTGTGTTTTCTTACTTTGGAGAAGGGTAAAGTGATCCTTGCTTTGAGTTTTGTCTTCCATCATTTTATATTATAAAAGAGTATACATAGGCAATTCTCCTGGAGAACATTTGTGTTCTTTCTAGTTTTGTCTAAGTCTATAATACCTATCATCCATTTTATGCCATTTGTCTTAAGTCTGGACTTTTGCTCTTAGCTTCCTTTGCTAAACCTTGTGTTTAGTATCCAATTCGTAGACACACAGACTACCCAGTAGTCCTACAATAAGTAAGATGGAAGTTGGCATTTATTGGGCTCTTATTATGAGTCAGGTACCACTGTAATTAAATATATTAACTCACTTAATCTTCACAAAAACCGTATGATTTAGGTACTAGCATTATTTCCATTTTACAGAAAAGGAAACCGAGCCCCTGGGGAGATTAAGTAAATTTCACAGCTACTAAACAAGGAAGCCAGGATTCAAATCAATGACCCATCTGATTCCAAACTCATAAGGATATACTGCTTCCCTACATAACTCCAAGCTGACCCTTTCTGGTTAGAAATCTACATTCTTCACTCCAAGGAGTGTATGTTCTGAAATACAGTAGAATTTGGAGACCCCAAAATTAGAGGTAAACAGCTGATCTGGTCCCAATGTTTTATATTTTAAAAAGTCCTTGGGTTTGTTCATTCGTTGTTTTGTTTTTTCATAAGAAATGCTATTTCCGTTTAAGTGCTGCTGGATTTGGAAATCATTTTCATGACTAAATATTTATTTGCCTAGTAAGAGCCTCACGTAGGGCTACGGCCCCAGTGAGTATTTGGTAAAGGCTAAGGATGGCCGTGCACGTCTGTGTGGGAGGCGCATGCTTGGGATCTTCTCAGCTCTCAAACGGACAGAAATGACGTGGGCAGGATGAAAATCACAGGACTGTCGCCCAACCCCAATTATGGGTTTCTGGATCAGACTTTGTCATCTGAAGGGTCCCAAAGCCCAGAAGGAATAAGAATGCAATGTAGAGCCTGGTGGTTTTTTTTTTTTTTTCTTTTTGTGAAATGGTAGGGAGATGCTGTGGAAATGGGATTCCAGGGCCCAATTCCAGGATTAATATCAAATATGAGAGAAAACTTGGTTCTCTGAGAACTGAAGAAAATCAAATATTTTTCAAATTGACACATTTTCTATTATTACATACATACAAGGATGATGAGTAATATGCCATATCAGATGGTTTATTCAAACTGTCAGAACAAGAGCTGAAGCGTGAGTAACTTTCCAGAGAACCTTCTGGGAAACTGAAGCAGGGAAAAGTGGCGGTAACCAGCCATGAGTTCATCTTCTGCCAGGTCATCCCTGAAAATCTTTAGGGGGGGACAAACTGCTTCTGCCAAATTGCATGGTGGGACATCTCTACAGGAGAGGATGGAGACCTATAATTTCATCTTCCTTCACTAAAAAGCCAAATGTCCATGTGTCGCCCAGTTTTGTGCACTGGATAGGAAGTCTAGGGTTAGCCACGGGGCCTGGGAGGGATGCCTTCATTGCGCATGACTACTGCACCCCTTTCCAAATCTCAGCAGAGCTTTAAAATGTGAGAGCACTCACTTGCAAAATCAAATTTGCTTTGGCATCTGAGAAAATAGAAGGAAGAACATCTCAATTACTAGGACAAGTACAGGCAGTCTCGGGCTCAGACGGGATGTATGAATGTCGTGTAGAGGAGAGTGTAGCAGGAAGCTCATTGGATGGCTGATTCTCCTCAAATATCTTCAACCCACTCTCTTCATCTCCATGAGCACGGCAGACACCAGCTTTCGAGGGTCCACGTCAGCTCTCGTGTTTCATGCTGTCCTTGATGGATTCCTCCATGAGATGAGCATTCTCCAGAGGGAAAACTCCACATACCTAGAAGTTTCAATGAGAATTTATTTATACATCTCTACCTTTTTAAAAACTCCCTTTGTATCCCTTACCGAACTCTCCTTAGCAATAAAGAGGCTTTATGAACTTTGATAATTTGGTGCCTCAGAGAAGAGTTTATTTCATTAATACACCACCCTCCATTGTTGACACCCAACCTTACCCATTTTGTCCTCCAAAAGGTGACTTTTGAGAAGAAACCCAGAAGGTATGTTGGGAAGAAAGTAGGGATCATGGCCAGGAGAGAACTTACTATGTGTTTGCTGCTTAAAAATAAGGTGTTGCATGTGAACAAAAATATTGCAAAAATAGATGTATAATTATGCCCAAGAAATAGACACACGTTACTAAAACCACTGCTCTAAAGTAAAAGTTAAAGGTTTGAGAAGTGCGAAGGCTGTTTTCCAGTACCAGGAACAGTGGCTCTATCAGCAGCCGGGTGGATGGAGACAGAATTTGGAGACCCCACCCCGCTGGACCACACCGCACAACTCCTTAGTGTTCATTCTCCCAGTCAAGAACTCGAGGAGCTCCTGCCATCGATTCTCGTAAAAGAATCAATGAATCTTTGTTTCCTTCTGTCTGCTCATTTGACCTTATTTCATTTGGAAACAGAGAAGAAGGAAAGAACTAAACTGGAGGGGTGGGCTGGAGAGGGTCAGGAGACGTCCGTGCTGTGGAGCCCGCAGACAAGATCACAGGCTGCTGATGGTCACCGGAGTGTGATTGTTTGCTTGCTGTAGTCTTATTTGTTCCTGCTCCTCATTTCAGATGCTCGCCCTGATGTAATAAGTCACCGTCTTCCCAGCCCATCATCCCTGTATTGACAAGCAAATGTCACCCACGTTTGATTGACATCCATTTCTCCTGAATGCAGAAGTATGATTTAGGAATCAATTCTGCGTATTTATTAAAAGTCGTTCTTCTGTGTCTACTGCATTCGTGGGTGGGATCGCTTGCCTAATATCTACTTGGGGGTGGGGGAGGGTATCCATTAATATTATAAATCCAGGCTGCTCCTCCTGCTGACCCACCGGGAATGGGGGCTCTTCTTTCTCATAGTTTTCCTATTTCCCCCATCCCTCAATGTACACTTGGGAAATCTGCTATGCAGCTTATAGAACTTGTTCCGTATCTTAGGAAAAGACCTTGCCCAGCACTTGTATAAAGGCTGCTTGCTTGATATTAAGACTTCTGATGGCATTTTGACAAGTGATTATTTTTCATGCATGTAGCACCTTTAAGTACATGCAACTTCAGGTCCCACGGCAGTATCTCCTGAAAGGTTGCTAGAATTGTAAGTCTGCAAGTAGAGTACCTATATATACGCACTCACCACGGTGCAGCAGCATTTATAAAAAGAACCAACCCTCCCCACCATTATGCGGTGGACGCGTCCATTTAAAATCATTGAGAAATGTCCTTTGGCTTTTCAACACACCTTACTGTTCTCAGGGTAACACCTTATTTCATTTGGAAGGCTGGGAAGGAGAATCATAAGGTTAAAAAAAAATCACACCTACCATCTGGAAAATTCTAAAGGGCCCTCCTTATGTTAAATGTGGCATTTTGAAAAACACCTGAAGCACTGATGATGGGCGAGCTAGCAAAGAAATATTGTCAAGCAAGCCACCCTCCTTTCAACCTTCACCCCCACCCTACAACTGGGGCTACTGGCAGTGGGGAAATATGGGACTTAGGTGTGACCCTTGAGCCCTGAAGGCTGTCGCACAGCTGTCTCCCTCCCCCAGGTGTGTCCAGCAAGAGCGCTGCCATAGCCTGGTTCGGCCAGGGAGTGTTCAGAATCTCACTGTTCATCCATGTGCAGAGAGGGGGAAAAAAAAAACCGAAAAAAAAAAAATCCCACATTGTCAGAGTAATGCCAAACTCTCTCTGAGTGGGATGAGCAGAGCAGATGCTGCAATGAGACGCCAAAGCGGCTCCCCTTCCTCTGTGCCTTGGGTGCCTATAAATTGCTCCGGCGCGCGTTTGTCAGCCTCCTCTCCTCCTGGCAGGTGGTGCCCAGGCAGAATTCGGCGCTCAGTCTCTCTGTCGCTGCGCTCCCGGCCGTGAGGCGCTCGCCGCGGCTCGCCAGCTCCTCCGCTCCAGCCCCAGCCTCGCCGAGCCACCGTGCCCGCCGCCGCCACCGCCCGGTGCACCCGGGGGGCGCCCGGCCCGAGCCCTGGGGCTTTGGGGTGCGCCTCTATTCGAGTTGTCGCGGTTGCAAAGGAGGAAGGAAAAAAAAAAACCACACACACCCGCGCGCACACACCGCCGGCAGCTGACGGGCGAACTGAGCGAGCGAAAGAAGAGGAGGAGGCAGAAAAAGGCAACTTGAGACGGAAAGTTGGTGCGAACTGGCGCAGTCTGCAAAAACGGAAAAGTCGATCGCGGGCGGCGGCATAAAAGTGTGAGCGGCCCCGGCCAGCGCGAGCGGCGGCGGCTGGCTCTGCCCTCCGGGTGGCCGCGCCCGCGGCAGCCACAGGTGCGAAGGGGCTCGCGGGAGGCGCCAGGGCGCCCTGCGCACCCTCCCCCGCCCCCACCCCCGGCTCGGGACTTCAGCTCAAGTCACTTGGCGCCCTCGCTCCCTCCCCAGCCGCAGCCGCAGGGGGGGAGCCGGAGCGGGCAGGAGCGGCTGGTGCGCGCCCGCCCAGGGGAGTTGGGGTTCGCAGGGGGTTGTTTTCGGCTCTGAAGAGGTCCCCGCCCAACCTTCAAAATTTTGTCCAAAAGCAGACAAGAGGATCGCCCCGCGCTGAGCCGGCTGGTGGGCAGCAGGAGGCGCCTGATCGCCGCCGGGGCGCTGGGGGTGGTGATGGTGCTTCTGCTGGTCATCCTCATCCCGGTGCTGGTGAGCTCGGCCGGCACGTCGGCGCACTACGAGATGCTGGGCACCTGCCGCATGGTCTGCGACCCCTACGGGGGCACCAGGGCGCCCAGCACGGCCGCCACGCCGGACCGCGGCCTCATGCAGTCCCTGCCCACCTTCATCCAGGGCCCCAAAGGCGAGGCCGGCCGGCCGGGGAAGGCGGGCCCGCGCGGGCCCCCCGGTGAGCCCGGGCCGCCGGGTCCCGTGGGGCCCCCGGGCGAGAAGGGCGAGCCGGGCCGCCAAGGCCTGCCGGGCCCGCCCGGGGCGCCCGGCCTGAACGCGGCCGGGGCCATCAGCGCCGCCACCTACAGCACGGTGCCCAAGATCGCCTTCTACGCCGGCCTCAAGCGGCAGCACGAAGGCTACGAGGTGCTCAAGTTCGACGACGTGGTCACCAACCTCGGGAACCACTACGACCCGACCACCGGCAAGTTCACCTGCTCCATCCCGGGCATCTACTTCTTCACCTACCACGTCCTGATGCGCGGAGGGGACGGCACCAGTATGTGGGCTGATCTCTGCAAAAACAACCAGGTGAGCGCGGGCAGGCGGCGGGGAGGGCAGGGAGGGAGGAGACCCCGGAAATGGGGGTGGGAGCCTGCGGAGGAAGGGCGCGCAGCCGGGTTCCCGGGAGCAACCACGGCGGGGGGGACGCTGCTCCACCCTGGGGAGGCGGGGGTCGCACGCGGAGGAGGGCGCCCCGCGGCCCGGAGACGGTGGTTCCGGAGTCTGGGACCCTCGCCCGGTGCGCGGGCGTGTGAGCGCGACCCTCGAGGGGCGGGAAGCCGGGATCTGGGTTCCCGGGACGGCTCGTGCACTGGGGGAGCCCTGCCGCAGGAAGCGACCCCCGGCCGTGGGGTCCTCAGCAGCGTAGCGTCGCTTACAGGCTTTCCCGGGGACGGAGAGGGCTGGGGGAGCCCGGGATGGGCGTGCCAGGGTGGCCAAGTCGGGGGAGACAGACAAGGGCCCGAGGGAGAAAGAAGGGCCCCGAAGGACTGAGTCCAGCCGGTCGCATCCAGGACGGAGGCGGGACGGTGCGACGAGCGGTCTCAGAGCCCTAGCGGCGGCCCAGGCTGTGAAACTCGCATACAGTCAATTTCAAGCCGCAAACTCGGGTTTAGTTTTCAGCTGTAGAAGGGGAGAGGCAGGGAGTGCAGACGACAAAAGGAAAAGTTGGGATTCGGGAGTTTACGCAGCCAAACACAGAACCCGAACTCCACGAGATTGTGGGGCAGGAAGGCGCACAGGCAGGTGGCCCGGGGTGGGGGGGGCGGTGACGACCGGTCCGAGCCCAGCCTGGGGGCTGTGGGCCTCCCCGCCGCCGGCTGGCCACGGGGACTTGCTCCCCTGAGCTGCTCGGCGCCGCCACAAGGGCCACCGCGGTGTTCGGCCCGGGCCACTTTACCGTGGAGAAATTCGCGGTCATTGCAAACCCGAAGCTTGTTTGATCTTAGAAAAGGAAAATAGTATTTGTAACTACCTAAAAGTGAAGTCGGACCTTCTGTACCCGCTGAATCAGCAGCCACTGGGGCGAGGGCTGGCAGCCTGGGGCTGTTTCTGGGCTTTAACTTTGCTTCCTGAGTGGCAGAGGGAGCGACGCGCGGCCCTCCCTCGCCATCCGCAGGCCGCCTCTCCCCAGCAACTTTGACTTAACAAGGGCTGTTGAGCTCCGGGTAACTCACCCCCTGGAAATTCAGACCTTCTCATCTGTAACCCAGGTTTCTGTTAAGCACCATTAAAGTAGGATTTCCTCCAAAGACCTAATTCAGTGTCAGAATTCTTTCCAAGTGAAAGACTGTTGTCCTCGATGAGAGAGAGAGAGAGAGAGAGAGACTGTCTCCATCCTTTCCTACAAATAGCTTAAAGGACCCTCAGGACACATAGAACAAAACGAAGAAAAATGGCCACCAGGAGGCACTGACAGAGTTGTTTATTATAGTTGTTGTGCACGAAAATAATACTAAGATAAATAAAAATTATTCACAGCAGTGGGATAGTTTAGGCAAATGGCTAAAAAGGGCATGACTCATCGTACCAGAATAGAGCTACTGTATCACCCTAACAAAATGGTCCATGAACACAGCCCCTCAGCAGGCGTCTGTGAGGCACCCCTTTATTTACAGATTGGCTCTCTTCTGACTCAAAGGTTAGATCTGGAAAATACCATCAGGCCAGAGAGATTATTTTTAGAAGTATCAACTAATATGAAATAAGATCCCAGTTTTCTCAGCAAATATATAAAAATGTTTACATCTTTAAATATCTGAAAATTGTAACTGCATGAAAAACCAGGGATTAACACATTTAAATTCGTTTAAATGTTGATGTCTAGACTGCTGAGCCCGTGTATTTAATACTGATTCCAAGAAAATCATTCCATAGAGGTGTTCTATGTGCATTTTGTTTTTAAAATTATTTCATTGTTTGGGGTATAAAATGCTCCTTTGTGTCACCCTAGCCTACACGTTTCATGAGGCTCAGGAAAAATAAGGTAAAACGGCTGGCCTTATAACGTATAGTACTTTCCATCGGCAATATTAAGCTGCTACTTCTGCAAAGGTGTGCAACAGGTAATTCAGAAAAATAAATATATAGTGATAAACAACATATTTTTGAGCTCAGCGTGGACTCTTTCAGAAAATGGTTATTAACCATTACTGTTAAGGAATTTTGTCTCTAGAACTATTTTGTAAAGTCTGATCTGCAGGCAGTTACAAGTGAGAAATCTTGTAAAATCTTTTTATTAATTTTAAATACTTTATCCTTGATTTTCAATTATACTCTTGTCTGATCATTTCTTAGCATGGCAGTTTCCCCCTCCGAGCTGACCTAATTTGTTTTCATAAAACAGAAACTCAGAGATCCATGTCAGTGTAATGTTCAATGGATTAAGTGAATTTTGAGAAGCACAAAAATTAAACTAAAAAAAACAGTTCACTCTAGGAGAGAGCAATGCCTCTGGACCGTAACCATAGGAGAGCCATTTTATTTATCTTTTGTGTTGAATGTAGGATCACAGATGGAAACATCAAAGACCAGGAAATTAACGTGATATGCCACACTTAACCTTTTGTTTATGATTCCACAGAAGTACAATGAAAATGAAATTATGAGAACATCAGTAGCAATTAATTAAATTAGCAAATGTTACCATCAATATTGTCTCTAATGATAAACTCTCACTAATAAGATAATGCTAAAGCTACAACCTATTAGATTCTCACAAACACACCACTAAAAGGACCACAGGTCTCATATTCCCCATGAAACCATCAACCTAAATTTAATTGTACCATTTGTTGAGAGCCCATGACAATGCATATTAAAGGTAAAAGTTGAACTTGAGTAGCTTTACATAAGATACAGGAAATATTTTTAATGTTTGTATACTTTTAGCAGAAAACCTGAAAAAAAATATTGCTATTTGGGTACCATCACTATAATACCACTATAACAAGCTTCTATAATAAAAATTAAAACTGGATCAGAATTAAAACTACAAAATGATTAAAGACTGAATTTTACTCTCCAGAATTTATTAGTTATGGAACCAGTGAACATAAAATATGCTAACAAGAATGGATAGTTTGTGGGCTGATGTTCGTTTATTAGAGAGATTAATGACATGTCAAATTAATTATCTTTTTAGGGGCAGTGAGGCATGGACTAAAGATAAAACAGAATCGAAATAGTTAACTTATAAGAAGAAATGATATGAGAATAAATTTAGGTAGAAATAGGTACATTGGGCTGAGAAAAGGATGCATGATATTCCCAGACAAACTGCTGAAATCAGTGTACAATTAGGAACCTGAAAATAGCCCCCAGGGTGAACACATTCCTTTCCTCAATAGTTTGGTGGCTTGAAAGAAGCATTGTTGAAGTCACAGAGCTGGATACTAGACCTTAAAATTTCAAGTCCTAATATACTTTTAGAGTACGATCAGGTGAATAGGCAGACTGAAATCATGTAACGTGCGCTGGAGTGTGACAATTATTTAACTGAGAAAGCCTTATGCCACTGTGTAGGTTAAAATCTTAGAGAATTACTTTCATTAAAAAGCAACTACACTGGCTTTATCCAACAGAGGTAGTGAAAACCGTAAGGGTAACCTTTCAGTCTGTGGAATCATTCTAATGCTTTCCCAGGTTTTTGTGGTTACACCTGCTGAATAAAAATGGTAACTAACATTCACTTGGTTTTGTGGTTACACCCTAGAGACTAAAAACTGCATTCTATTTTTTTAAAGATTATTATCTCTAAATCCAGTGATTTTATTGTGTCCTGATTCTGAAATGCTTTCATGTAGAAAACAGTGTTAAAGCACAATACCCAAAGAACATATACTAAATACCCGAAGCACTGGCTAAAATGTGGCTGGTTATTAGTAATAGCAGATATATTATGGATTGATAATCAATACATTACTAATATAGCTAATTAAGATTTTATATTTTAATATTCTCACCCATTAAAAATCCACATATTAAAAAAAAAGTCATAATAGCGATATCTTCTTTGTATTAATAGATTTTTTTCCCCCCTGGGAATTAATGACCAGATGAAATTAATGAAACAAAGCATTCAACACCTACAAACTGAGATTAATTCCTGGGAAATATTATGAAATTCAATTGTGTTATTATTTAACGGTCAAAATGAATCACTTCACTAAATGGGTGTATACATTGGAGTCAATGCTTCTAAGCATAATTACATGGTATATCACTTTCATTCTATTAGTGCCAGTTAGCACAGTGTTAAGCAAATCTAAATCCTTGAAGCCTTTTTCTCCTTTTGCAATATGATACCAGAAAGAAAATTTTTAAAATACTACTCAAATGACTTTATAACTTCAGCAGTGTCAAAGAGCCTTCTCCTTTTTTAACGTTTCAGCATTAATGTGAGACCCTATCCCATGAAAATTTAATTTAAAAACCTGTCATTTAAATTTTGAAAGAAATGCATGGAAATTCTTGACTTATGTCTCATTCCTCTCATATTGCCAAGTGATAAAATTCAGCATATTGTATCCCAAGTCATGCATTATTACATAGTGCAGGTTTACAAAACCACTAAATCACTTGCTGTGTTATTCAGGGGAAATATCATTATAGTGGAATAGAAACAGGCCACAAAGTAGAAGATGTTTTACTGAAATAAATCAAATGCAAGTCTGCCTATTGAAAGATTTTCCAAAGCAGAATCAAAATAGATCTAAATGAATATGAAGCCTAATTTGAGCTGAGAATCTGACAGAATGTCCACGTAACATGATATGATCGGCAATTTGATTGTTTGCAAATGTCTGTCAACTCCCTAATGAGATCACAGGCTCGACATGAGCAGATTATAAGCAACCTCCATCTCAAAGCAAACCACACGTTTAGAATCGTGTAAATATAAAAGGATGCTCAGTGAGATCATTACAAATTCTTGAAATCTGAGAGATCTCAAGTCATGAAAATTGTTTCTCCTTTAACATTTAAATGTATCGAGATTAAATTGTTGATTTAAGTGTGCATATCATAATTAAATGACAAAAAAGGCACAAATAGAAAAAAGAGCTTTGAAAACTTGGGTGGTACAACCAAAGATGTTTAAATGAGTTAAACTCCTGAAGTGGCCTGGTAAAAAGGGCTTTACTGGAATTAGATTTTTAAAACCTTAAATCAAAAGGCTTTCTTCCTTTTTTTCTTTCTATGTGGTAGAGTAGTCGCTCTTTCCCTAGGTTTTTACCTACTGTATAGATCTCAGTTTTCTAATGATTATGGTGACCAACTGAAGTTAGACTTGAACTTCTGCACTCATACACTGCTGGTTAGAATATTGCTAGTTTACTTAAAATGCAAAAAAAATATGTAAATTTCAAAAAGTGATAAGCATTGAGATTCAAGGAATTATAAGAATGAGTGATTTAGGAAGAGAATAGATTGTATGCATTGTTTACAATGTATATTAGAAAAGACAGCTGAAATGCCTCCCTCTTTTTCTCCTTCTCACTAATGTCATTGAAACTGGTACAGAGATGTCCTCCTAAAGCTGAGAGGTCAAGGTGTGGACATCCCATGCTCAGTTTTGCACTATGGCAGCAGGTTAGCTTGGGATGCTGTGCGAAAGGCAAAAAGAAAACAAAGAAAACTTGAGAATTCTCTTCTGTGAGTTCTAATCCTTGTCTGTCTCACGCAGGTGCGTGCTAGTGCAATCGCCCAAGATGCTGATCAGAATTACGACTATGCCAGTAACAGCGTGGTTCTTCATTTGGAGCCAGGAGACGAAGTCTATATCAAATTAGATGGCGGGAAAGCCCACGGAGGAAACAACAACAAATACAGCACGTTTTCTGGATTTATTATTTATGCGGACTGATGATGCAGAGATCCAGCTTGTGATTCTGAGTTTGAACACTGGATTCGTGTGGCTAACGTCAGTGAATCAAGGATCCCAGTTGCAGGGCACCTCGGTTGTGTATATGTGGGGAAATCAAATGCTACCTGACTCACATCTGTACCACTCAGAAACGTTATGTAAAAAAAAAAAAAAGTATATATATGAAAACAAGATAAACAGATGTGTGATCCACTACCGCCAAAGCAAATACTCCTGTTGTTAGTGTCCATGTGAATGAAGTCCTATATAGATCACAAATTTTTATAGAAAAATCTAAGACACTGAATTATTTCTTCAATATATATAATACTTTGGTGTACTGTGATCTTGCTGCTTTTATCCATATGTCGGCTTTGGTTCTTGTGAGTTTACCTGCTCATTAGGAGACTTGGAGTCCGTTCATAGTGTGGGGAAGAATGATTTTACCCTGCAGGAGAAGGTCTGATTGAAATGATGCTGCTTGTCCCCAAAGAAATTGTTTGCCTTGTACTTTCGTTACCTTTAGAGCTAGACCTGGGAAGGATTCAACTTCAAGCCTTAACCTGGAATTTTCTGGATTTGAGGGAATTCCCAAGCCTGTGGTCATTTTCACATTTGCTTTTTCTTAGGAATTTTCCTTTTCTCTCTTTTCTAGTGATAGTCTTTAAAAATAGAGATTGACATTGTATCATAGGATTACCCTCTAAGTGTGAAAATGTGTAATCATGTACGGTATTTAGGAAATCCCTTATGTGTCCGTTTCGTCGACTGAATACATCTAGATTTACTTGGAAAGTCAGAGAAATTGATTCTTTAGCGTTCAATCAAACTGAGGCTTTTCCCTTCTTTGGAACAAAAGATTATTCATAACCCAATGCACAAAGGTTTAATTTGAGCTACTGCACACGTCACCAAGGGGACACTAGGTAGGGCCTTCGAACAGTTACCGCGAGTCTGTGGCCTGAGGTTATTTCAAAATTAACAATTTCACATATAACCAATATGATAACAAAGTGTTTATATTTTATATAAATACCTGCCACACACGTTAAATGAAATATTTTACATATATAAAAAAATATATGGCTTTAGTTCCATAAGGCACAGTGGCTGTATTGTCTCAGAAGTTTAATTTAAAAAAGTGTATGCACATATACAATCACACACACAAACATGCATAAATTATTTGACTTATTTTGGATTGAAATATATTCTCAATGACAAAAATATATGGAGTAGCAAAGTAATGAAAATGACTTCTCTTTAAGAATTATCCAGAAAATTAAATTTTGTTAGATTGAAATGCTCTATACTTCACATGTCTGTAAGTTAAGGCTACGGTTGCTCTATCGCCATATGCCAATCAATATTTGAACTGCATTCTGTGGCAGACTGTTATATGATGACTACATAACCACAGTGGTTTTCTTTCGCAATATTTATGATTTAGGTGCATTTGAGTAATCAATTTTTTATTTTTTTCTCAGGTGGATTGAAGTTGACAGTACAGTAGATTTTGAGAGTAATGCAAATCCTTACTCTAGGGTTAAAACACACTGCCAAAAGCCATCTCTTTAATCTAAGGAAAAGATTAAAAATGCATGTTGATGTCTCTTAACTATCGCACAACTTCCACTATTACAATGAAAAATCTGTTCCCCTTTCAGTTGCCTTTGAAGCCTCTTTTGACAAGTAGATTTCAAAAGCAAGAGACTGAAAAATCTGCTTGTTTTAGTCGTGAAGGAGATTTGCATTTTTTCATTTAAAGGAATTAGTTTGTTCTGGCTCGTTCCTCTTTGGTACTTTCTGTTCTAATACACAGAAAGCTTGATCATCTTTGATCAGCAGAGATATCTTTTATTTAGCAAAGCTCAACTTTCCGAGAGTTATGCATGGTGTTCCCATCTGAAGGTGTTCTTTGCTCTGTTTAAATGTTTTGGTTTCCACAACTGTCATGATTTATATGATTAAAAACAGCCATTTAAAAAAACAAAAACAAAAAACCAGCCATTCAACAAGAATAATGACTAATTCTATCTGGCCTTTCTAGTATGTGAGATAACTCATAAATGAATTGCAAGGGATTGATTTTATTTCTATTTAACAATATCTATTTATCAAAGAGGAATTGGCAGCAAGGATTTGGAGAACTTTTTTAGGTCTCAAATAACATAATGAAGATTCAACCAAAAGATTAATTTATAAACAGCGGTATACATCAACTAAGTGTTTTAACCAGGAGTTTTAAAAAAGGCTTTGTTTACACAAAATATCAGGGTTGGATATCTTTTAAAGAGTACGCTGTAGAATCAGGCTGTCATTTCCAATAGATCTGACCTTTTCTTCAGATAAAGAAGCATTATTTTCCTCTGTTTAGGCCCAAGGAAAAACAAAAGGTAAAGGAAATAAAGGGAATATATATAAGGCAAACATTTCTCTTTTTTTGCATTATACCTTATCAATTAATTAAATTGTGGCCTTTGTTATTATAAATGTAATGATTCATTAAACTATATTATGTAATATATTTTGACTTTTATGATTGAATTTTTATAATTCATATACTGTTACATGTTCTCATACAAACTTTGCAAAACAACAAAATTTGCGGCAAAAAAATGGATACCAGAAAGCCAAAGACATCAAAACTGATTTATTATAAGAATATAGAAATAGGTGGGCAGCAAGACATTAATCTTTCAAAATATTTTTATCATTGTGATTTGGTAATTGTATTACAGTATCCTTTGGGGGGAAAAAAAGGCTCAAAATTTAACTTCCCTTGCTGTAGAAGCTATTTTAAAGTGCCATATTATTCATCAAGCATTAATTAAAGAACAGCAGGATAATTAGTAGGATCATCAATATTACAAGAAGCATTAGATTGCTCGAGAAGGGAATAATTTAACTAGAAATGCTTTAAATTTGCTAAAGTACTGCAGCTTATAGATTAAAAAAAAAACAACACCCAAACCAACACTATTTAAGGGATGTAGACATTAAATTATTGTTTAGAAATAGGTACTTCTGTATTTATTTTGTTAAGGCAAAATAATAGAGCTCAGTTAGGCTCAGTAACTCCCTAGAGACACAGATGTATGATAACAGTCAGCCAGTTTTGGAGAAGGCAAACTCTCTTATTCTCCTAAGAAGGAAATGATCAGTCATTTGTCCTAGGTAACTGATTAATATCTCACGGTGAGTTCGAAATCACTGAGTGTTCTCTGCAAGTTTTATAGTCGAAGGTATGCACTCATAAGCCGCCATCCTATTTGAAAGTTAGCCATTGCTTAGGGTTTTCTATTAGAATCTTATGAAGTGCGTTCTCAGTTATACCTCTAAGTAACATTTTAGGTACGATATTGGTGAGTATATGGGCATAGCCGTGACCTCCATATTTCATCAGCCGATGTTTCGTGTGTATGTCATGGGCCATCAGAATTCGATCTCCGTAGCCCTCATCCACCAGGAGACGCACCCTGTGAAAAATGGTAACTCGTTAGATGTCATTTGTCTCACATTTTAGCTTTTCAGGGTGTTTTTCAACTTTTCACTCAGCAACCTATTATGCTTGTCATAAAGATATTGTCTTCCACTGTGGCGTGTGTACTGAGGGACCTTTAATAAATATTGTGTGGCGATGATAGAGATATTGCTGCATCCTGGTAGGAACATGATCCTTCTTCCACGCACATGGAAATTTCTAACCTGTGATATTTACTACAATGCTTGGTAAGACGGCATTAAAGATAGCTCCTGATAACTACTACAGTTTGAACGAATGACCACTGCAGCATTTCACTAAATAACGTTTTCCTGGGTTTCCTTTCAGCATTCGTGTTCCCCTCCCTAAAATGCCTCTCTTAGTGGGCCCATTATTCAGATCTCATGCCTGTCCTTTCCTTTTATCTAGGGAATAAAATTAATGGATATCTGTGATTAAATAGGGAAGCAAAAGGATTCTTCATACAAGTAAAACATTCTATGAGTAAAATTAGCTGGTTTGCAAGTGATAGGCATATGATAAGTTATGCACTCGGAAAAAAAAACTGTTGGCAAAGGTACCTCAATATTTTGAGCACTTGCCCCTTTGAAGTCTACGGGAATTTTGTCTCTGAGCATTGGGTTAAATTGACCAAGAAAAATGTATTCTATCTTCTTTTCGTGTCAACAAGATTGCTAAAATAAGAAGCTGTTCCTTTAAATTCATAGTCAGTTGACTAAAGAACAGCTTCCTGACTATGGTCTAAAAATGCAACCCTCTTTGCTTTGTTAAACGCTCTAATCTGTAGTGTGAGTCACCTCCTGACAGCCACCATCTGTATGTGTCTGGACTCCGGGCAGTGTCTGCCATGACTTCCAGGGGTCTCTGACGGCAGAAGATGCAATTTGCAGACAATGGCTCTTTTCTGTGATTCTTGGTATGGTCTCGCGTGTGTCTGGATTCCAGAGTCGATCTAGGTGGATGGTTGGCGCCTTCCTCCAGAGGCTGATTATTTGAAAGGCGTCCTTTCTGTTTCCATAGCATTTCTTGGGCTTCTAGTGCATGAGTCATATTTAATAACTACTACAGTAAGCAAAATGTAGGGCACTATACAAAACAAAAATCCCTCAAGCACAAAGCCCTACCCTCTGAGAAGGTACATTTTGAGATAAATTATAATTGAAGGTTAGACCTTGTATCTGCAGGTCAAAGGAATGCAAATGCCAGAGTACAAGAGCCAACTCGGGTGTTCTGTCCAGAAATCAATGTTCATGTCACATGCATCCCATGCCTGTCCTTAAGTGTATGTAATGCCATTTATGCCACTAAGGTTTGTTTTTTTTTTTTTGCCTTGTTGACATTTGTGTGAAGTCCTAAGGTTCTGGCAAGCAGTTACTTTTGGAACAAAGTCTATTGAAGGGAATTATCTAAGAGAGTTATCTGATCACTTATTAAAAAGAGAGAAAGATTCGACAGAACAGATACACAATGCTGAACCTTAGTGCAATAAACCTTGCTCCAAAACTGCAAAAGGGTACCAGAGCAAAAGACCTTTTAGGTAACACTTTCTCCCTGATTTTTTCTGAGTATTTCCCGCAGTTTTTGCCTCTTTTTCTTATCCAAGAAATATGCTATCTCATACTACAAAGGCGTAGCGTATGGATAAACAAATTCATGTGAGATGGCTTGTGTCGTATCTTGCAACACAAAGTTATCAAATTGTGAAGTATTAATAGTAAAGAAAGAATATAGTCGACAAGACACTCTCATTTAAAAACGGGAGCCCTTAGAACTCATTATGAATCTGGAGACTGGTTATCTCATGAGAAAGATAAAGTTATGGCTCCGGAAACACAATTGTATTGTCACTATCAAGGAAACCTGCCTGGTCTTTAAGCTAAGAGATCATCGCTCGCGTTGTGCCGCTGTATAAAAGCACAGGAGCTACAGAGACGCTGCCAGAAGGGAGGAACCACTGCAGATGAGAAGACAAAAAATCGCAGTAATTATAGAAATACAAATGAGTTAGTGTTTTGCAAACAAATATTAGAGAGAGACTACTGAGTGTGAAAAGGCAGAGATATAATAAGATTTGAGAAATGGAGCAGAAGATTGAAAACAGGTGTTAGACGCGGAATTTCTGGTGCTGAAAACCAGAGGTAGGCAGAAGCGTGTTTCTGTGTTCTTGTTCTTCAGAGGTTTAAGATGGCTCAGAAAAGGACTGCAGATGAATGACGAAACCAAGTGCACACAAGGTGGGGGACGTGGGGCCCTGGAGCACAGACACCCCAAAAAAGGTAATTCGGTATTTAACGTGAGCTGTTCTTGGGTCAAGTGACCTAATGCGTGGTTTTAATTTAAGGAAAATTAAGCACACCTACACACACATATACGTATATATAGAATAGTACACATATATCATGTATACACACACTCTTATATATAATGTACATTTTATATATATATAATTTTTAATGTATTTCATACATCCAGAATGTTTTACATTTGGCACAGTAAAAGATAGCCAAATAGCCAAAAGGAGCTGAGAAGGAATGCTTTGGAGGAAGTGATCACTCTTCCCTCCTGTCTCCTCCATAGATCTCCCTTTACAGACCTCCTCTCTCTTTTCTAGAAGGTCTAGGAGCCTCATGAAAGACATAGGGGTACAGAAGATACCCCTCATTGTCATGAAAAAGGTCAGCAAAAGGAAGCAGATCCTGAGTGCAAATTTCCCATTTCCAACACGAGTTATAAAACATGTTGAGATTGATCAATTCCAATCATGTTACCTCTTCTATATATATATATATATATATCTCCACCCACTTCATTAAAGCCCCTTCTTTGTTTCCCCTGGCTATAAACCTCTTCTTTCAGATGGAATCCCAGCCCTCAATCTCTTAACTGCTCTCATGTTCCGCTTCTACCTTCTATGAAGGTTCTCTGCTTCTCCTACCAAAACACGAAATATCGTTTTGGAAAATAATCACCCAATCACGTGCATTGGTGCCAATACACAGGCACGCAACCATGATTTCCAGCCTCAACTGGGTCTTACGCACAACACGTCCCTGTCTGTGTCTCTCTCGTTCACCCAGCAGCCATTCTTAGCCTCACCTTCCTCTACATGGTCTTACCCTAAATCCACTCCTTGTTTCTCAAGAAATGGCCATGTCAACCTCACAGGGACACTAGAGGACACATGGCCGTGCATTCTCAGTTTCCTGTTCCCTTCGCTAAGACATTTATTCAAATTCGCACCAATACTTGCTTTGTGCTCTTTCATTTCCATGGAGAAAGCATCCTTTCAACCAACTTTCTGTTTGCTCCCTCGACACCCTCTATTTGTCTCCTTGTTCTATATTGCTGTGTATTTCTTATCTATTCAGTTTTTTTAAAAAATCGACATCTATTGAACACTTCCATATTCTGCATCAGCCACTGATAAAAACGTGGAATATTTTATTTCCTATAAATTCTATAGCAACCCTGTGGAATGGGCACTACTTCCTGGATTCATTCTCTCTGTGTCTGCCCTTGCTTTTAGCTACATAAACATTGCAGAACTTGCCAGAAGCCTCCCTTGATCCTGGGTTGTCTTCTAGCTTCAGCCCCACCTCTCTGCTTCCCTCCACTGCCACGATTCTTGAAAGAGTGACCTCCACATTCTCTCTCTTCTTCCTCACTGCCCACTCATTCTTCAAGCCTTTTCTACTGAGACCGTGCGTACCGATTATAAGATGTAAGCCTCCTAATCATGTGATCTAATGGATGCTCTTCTGTCTTCACCTCACTTGATATGTGCCACCTATTACAGGTGTTCGAAGCCTTCCGCCATGAGCATTCCTCTCCACTGACTTCCGTAACAACATATTTCCCTGACATTATCACTTCGAGAATTTCTTCTTGACCTGTCCTTGAGTGACAGTTCTGACTCCATCCCTTAAATGTCTCTTTCCCCAGGTCTCTGCCCTCATCCTCTCCTCTGAGTAATCTCGTTTGTTCCCATGGTTCAAATTATCATATGCAAACTAATGTTTAGATTTCTATCTCAGCCAAAATCTCTGCCCTGGGCTTCACATCCTTATCTTAGGGCCCCCCTGGACAGCAACACATAGATACTCTCGAACTGAAGTCGTCTTTGTCAATCACAAATCTATTTCTCCTCCGAGATTGTCTTTCTTTCTTTTCTCTTTAAGAGACAGGGTCTCGCTTTGTCATCCAGGCTGGAGTACGGTGGCACGATCATAGCTCGCTGCAATCTCAAACTCCTGGGCTCAAGCAGTCCTCCTGCCCCAGCCTCCTGAGTAGCTGAGACTACAGGTATGCACCACCACGCCTGGCTAATTTTTTTTTTATTTTTGTAGAGACAGGGTCTTGCTATGTTGCCCAGGCTGGTCTCAAACGCCTGGCCTCAAGAGATCCTCCTGCCTCAGCCTCCCAAAGTGCTGGGATTATGGCGTGAACCACCCAACCCACCCTCATCCCAGATTTTCTCACTTGGTCCATTCAATCTTCGTATACCATGTGACCAAGACCAAATCCAAATCAGGTAACTTCCCTTTCCATTCCTCATGTTTTCCACTTGATTGCAAAGAATGACTCCGACAATGGTTAGCTTTCATCACACATTGGACAATTTGGGGAGGTTGCATGTTATATGATGTTTGATCTTCAGACAATACTTTCAGCATGTAAGTTGCAATAACCCCTTCAATGAATACCTTTAATAAAGCATTTAAAATATTAATTGTAGGAAGTTATAACTTTAGCGTGGTCAACCTGGGAAAGAAACAGCTTATTTTATTAGGGGCAAAAGAAGGAAAACGTCTTTTGTTCTCTGATTGCCATGGCAGGGGTTGGGTATTATCTGTGTTTCCTGTTAGCTGCCCATCTGCACTGAACTTCTAAGGCTCTGCTAAGCTTTAGCCTACTTAGGATGACTCATTTTCTCCTTGAAATAATAGATAGAGATTTTCTCCCTGAAACAGCACAGATATATTTTTCTCCGCAAGTCTGTGCTTCAGCCTGCTTACTGTTTTCTGAATCTTTGCTAATACTCACCCACATATGACAATCAAAAAGGGCTAGTAAAAGGAAACGCTCTGAGAGATTTCATCATGTTTACCTTCTAATTCTTTTGTTATCATTTGGCATGTCGGTGTCCGGGTTAAATTGGTAATGAAGAAGTTCGGTACCAAAGAGATCATATTCCAAGTAACAGCCGAGTTGAGCAAATTCCAGTAGCTCCTTCTTATTAATTAGGGTCCTGGAGACAATGAAACAGACATATTGTTATTTTTAAGAGCATATTTTCCACATGTACACATTAAAAGTAGTAAGCACGCCATGTGCTAGAACACAGTTTGAGTTGGGTAACAGAACTTTTGAGTTGGCTCTTACGCTAAGTACAATTCGTTACCAGAAATGAGACAGCTTACCCATCCAATAGGGTGTTTTCTTTTCTGAAGTACTTGGGGAACTATAGACTTATTTTAATTTTGCTGTCATTTCTCCCAAACAAGCTTGAATTCTCCTTCAGTCTGGCGAATTAGGCGAGTCATACCTACCTGGGTAAAACATGAAGTTTTGCTGTAAGGTAGCAGAGTGATTCTCTTGTGAAGATCATAAAGTGGTTCTAAAATTAATTTCAAAGCCTATATGAATATGATTCCAACTTTTTTGTAAAGGGACAATGCTCATAGAGATATTTATGTTCTGGAGTGCATGTTTTTTTAAATAAAATGCATCATTTTACGATACATTTTATGGATGTCTTCTCACTGCAATAGATATCCTATTAAGAATATCATTATTTTAGGATATAGGACTATGCAAATGAATGGGAAAGGCGAGAAAGGTAGGATTAAGTACAGGCTAGAGACAGGGGAGCAGAGTATGAAGCACGAGTAGATTATCTCAAGGAATTGAGATTATAACATGTAAAAAGGGAGGCGTTAAGGGAACTCCGAAGTACTGTTGTAGAGATCCAATCACATAGAGAACTAAGAAGGAATAAAAACATCCTACCAGGAGACAATATGGAAAGGTTGCGAGGGGAAAATACACCCCGTTAGACATCACATACGGGGAATTAAGGACCTACAGGAAGCAAATGATTGGGACCCAGAACTGGCCTGAGGAACAGCTGAGAACGTCAGACAATCATTACCGTATTAGGCTTCTTATCCGCGCTGACATTCTATTACTTTGGCAACTCCAGGGTGCAAGAATTAAAGCACTATTTTATGTCTATAAACCTGCTTCTAAGAGGTCAGACATATTTTCAGAGCCTTTCTTCCAAACCATAAGAAGACCAATTAAGCCTCCTTGTGTCAGGGTGCAGGAGGTTTCCGCCCTCCCGGGAAGCTTCCTGGGAGTTGACTATCAACTTTCATTCTGAGCTATCATATTGTGGCTGGCTCCTTTTTATTCTATTCATCAGTTTAGCATAACTTATAGTTCCCCATGTTGTTTTAGGCAGGGAGGCTAAAAAATCTTTCCTTTATACTATAAAATGTACATTAGTTCTGTGCTGTCTTCTATTAATACTACTTCTTTTCCATCTTCATACCATGGAGACCATCTTTTGCTTCCAAAATTACTAGGCGAAAAGAATATGTGTTTTTCTACAGTAAACATATTCTGTTTTCCCCCAAAGAACCATGCTTAAAAACAAAATATACGTGATCAAAATAACATAAGAGGGAAGAGATAAGTTTAGCATTTTTTCCTTTTGAGTTAATTCAATTTGTTAATTACCCAACATGGGCAAAAGTACTGGGTGGGGGGAAGTCAAGAGGGGAATCGGGTCACCACAGACAGGTTGGACCAGACTCTTATTTCTGCTCCTAATATCCTTTTCCTTCTTTTGGCCTAATGCCTCGAGACTAAGTTTTCTAAATTTTAAGTGATATATTGAGGTATATGCTTAGCGAAAAGTTTACAAAGTAAAGTAATAGAAAAATTTTCAATTTTGGTTACAATTGAAAATGAAAAGTAGGCTGGGCACAGTGGCTCATGCCTATAATCCTAGCACTCTGGGAGGCCGAGGCAGGAGGATCGCTTGAGGTCAGGAGGTCAAGACCAGCCTGAGCAAGAGCAAGACCCTGTCTCTACTAAAAACAGAAAAAATTAACCAGGCAAGGTGGCATGCACCTGTATTCCCAGTTATTCAGGAGGTTGAGGCAGGAGGATCGCTTAAGCCCAGGATTTGGAGGTTGCAGTGAGCTATGATGATGCCACTGCACTCCAGTCTGAGCAGCAGAGTGAGGCCCTGTCTCAATTAAAGAAAAAAGAAAAGAAAAAGTAAAGTTGCTCATCATCATCATCATCATCATTATAGCTGACGCTTCCAAGAACTTATTACGTGTCTGGCATTAGGCTTTACATTAATTTTCTCATTTAATATTCTCCGTAATCTCAACCAGGTCTCAATTTTACAGATGAAGAAACTGGGGCTTGAGAGATTAGATTGGCACACAAGGTGACGTGCTGAAATTCCAATTCATCTCAAGGCTAGAACCTACTATCTTGACCATTCCATTATATGGCTTCTCCTACTGCTAAGTATTTTTACTCAAAGAACATTTTCCAGCATTACATTGACTGAATGTGCACAGAGTATATTTTAATTTTTAACTTTGAAAGCTGATTTCCTCCCCATAGAACCCTTAAACAACACTTGAAAAATGGGGAATTGACCATGAAAGGGTAGTGTGGGGGGTTAAGGAAGTGAAAAGCCCAGAAAGGTAAGAAAGAATTTGCTTGTAGAGATCTTTAAATGCTAAGTCAGAGGGTAACTGCATAGAATAAACAGGATGCAGCCTGACAGTTATTTTGGAATATTTGAATGGTGTGGTTGAGAAGAAGAAACTGTACTAATTACGACAATCACTTACTTTCTTACTATGAACCTTATATTGCTCTAAGCTCCTTTCAAATATTCAGGGGCACAGAGGCAACACCCACCACCAGATCAGAGCTCTCTCCTGAAGCCAGACTCGTACATCCCAATGCCTGCTTACCACCTCCACCTGGATGTCTAATAGATGGTTCCTGCTTAACATGCCCCAAAATAGCCCCTCATTGGCCACCCAAATTGGCTGGTCCAACATCCCTCCCATCTTAACGGATGGCACCTCCATTCTAGCTGCTCAAGACAAAAACCACGTAGTCATCCTTGACTGCTTTCTTTTTCTCGTGGTCCATATTTAATCCATCAGGATAGCCTTTTGGCTCGACCTTCAAAACGTGACTAGAATCCAGACATACCATCGTGTCCTGTGCTACTTTTCTGATCCGAATCACTCTAATGTCTTGCGGGATCCCTGCAGTTGATTTCCAGCCATTCTCCCAGCTTCTGCCTTTGCTCTATTACAGATTATTCTAAATAGAGCAACAAAAGTGCTACCTCCACGCCTGAGTCAGACCAGGTCTCTCTGCTCAAAACCCAGCAATGGTTTCCCACGAGGCCCCACATGGTCTCTTTCGATGTGGTCTTACAGATGCCTATTGAAAAGAGGAATGGGGACCTCCGGGACCCAATTCTCCAGGTAGCAATGACACACAAGCCTTATCTATGTTACAAATGTAATTTGAAGGATGTTGCCATGGACAGAGATGTCTTTCTAGAGGAAGGCTAGCACTGTTCCGTAAGATTCATCCATATATGTAACTTCCACAAGTAACTCCTGGGAATTCCTGGGAATTCTCATCTTGTAGAAAAGCATATAGAAAGAAGTGTGACTTTGAGGGAACTGGTTCTTCTGTAAAATGCTCTCAACAATGTCACAGTTGCATGTAGAGGAGATTTCTTCAGAAGGGAAGCAATTAGGCTCCCATTTTAGATATTAGTAAAATATAGTTTAAAAAGAGGGGCAGACAAACTTGCTGTCCTTAAAAAACCAAGATACATACTCTCTCTGTCTCTCATACACACACACACACACATGTACACATATATATGTGGCTATTATTATTATTTTTAACTGACATTTAGTGATATGACCCCCTCCGGATAATTAAGCATTGGTGTGAAGGCAATTAAGAAATGAATTCATTTCCATTCTCCTTATTGAAGAAGGAAGCAGAATGCAAAATCCATGGGGAGATAATAGTGTCAGTGATCGCACCGATTTTTCAAAGGGAAGTCCTGGAAAAAAGCAGAATGCTGTTGCAGATGTTAATGAAGGGCAGGACAGGAGATGCAGGGGACACCAGAAAATCAGCACCTCACAATCATCAGGTATTTAACACAGTCCTAAGTCACTTAATCCTTGCAAAAGCTGAATCAGGAAAGTAGGTCATCCCCATTGTACAGATGAGGAAACTAAGTCCTAGAGAAGATAAGTAACTCAAGCTTCCAACTTGAGGAGCTGTGAAGACACCCAGACTGCTTTTGTGTTTAGACTAGGCAGCCTCTTCATGGGGAGAGCACCCACCCCCCCCAGCACCTCACTCTATGGAGAAATACACGCCATCACAGTGATGTCTAGGAGCAAGCACCCTGCACCATGGGTGTCTAACAAGGTGACTTACCCACATGAAACTGACATTCAGTTGGATGGCTTCCAGGGACTGCTGCATTCATGCAAGTGACTTTCTTTTTCACTTGGAGAAAGGATCGACCCCGAATGTCAGCATGGCGCTATGGGAAAATGGGCTCCGCTTAGTGGCCTTCAGATGAGGATGAGACAGAGGTCCTGCCCTCTCTGCCATCAGTGATCTCATAACACATCTTGGAAGAGTAGAGGTGTTAACCTCAGCCCGTTTTCCTCATTCCATATTCTATAGCCATGAATAATTCTATTCTTTCTTATTCCAATCCTCCCCAGCTTTTAAGACAGGTATTTTTCATTTCTTGCCCTAAACAGTGAGGTGACTGCAACATGCAGACAGGCTACTTGCATTTCACCCTAAAGAAAGTCTCTTCTTCAAGGGGGATGAACTGATTGCCATGTCATTTATGAAATATCCTGGGATTTCCCCGGAGGAAGATGAGATTTTTGTATCAATGTTCATATCATTCAAAGGGTATCATTTCTTCCGCTGCATACCTCATATTTTTGTTCCTCAACTAATAAATAAATTCTCTGTAAATAAGGCACAGGCAAAAAACATATTGCCACCAGTTAAAAAAACAAATGGTGTGTGGAGTGATTTGGCTATCTTCATTTTCAGAATACACTTCTCATTTACCCAGTGTTTTAAGGCTCATGCTAAAATGCAAAACAGTTGATTCCGTTTTTCAACCCGCTTTATATTCTAGATCTTATCCATGTGCTGAGGGGTTTAGCTTAATGTCAAAATGTATTCTGAGTGGGAGAAAAGAAATCTGTGTGAAGTGATAATTTAGACAAGGGTCTGTGGGCTCTCTAGGTAGAAAGAACTAAGAGAAAAAGATATGATTCATGAGTATGATCAAGATGACAACAATACCTACCATTTGTCTTGGGCTTTACAGTTTGAAATAACTCTCAGATACATTATTTCATTTCATACTCAAGCATACCTTCATGAATTAATTCAGTAAACATTTCCTATCACCTATCTTATGCTAGCCTCTGTGATGGTTGTGTAGATATGAATAAGAAATTTAAGCTATTGCCTCTAGGATCTTAAAGTCTGCAGATGAAATGGACATTTAAGCTAATAATTCTTATTAAATGTGTGAAAGAGCTTTTATAGCACAAATAAAAAGTATTATGAAAGAAAATGGGCCAGACGCAGTGGCTCATGCCTGTAATCCTAGCACTCTGTGAGGCCAAGATGGGAGGATTGTTTGAGCTCAGGAGTTTGAGACCAGCCTGAGCAAGAGTGAGACCCCGTCTGTACTAAAAAAATAGAAAGAAATTAGCTGGACAACTAAAACTATATAGAAAAAATTATCCAGGCGTGGCGGCGCATGCCTGTAATCCCAGCTACTTGGGAGGCTGAGGCAGGAGGATCGCTTGAGGTCAGAAGTTTGAGATTGCTGTGAGCTAGGCTGACGCCACAGTGCTTACTTTAGCCCGGGCAACAGAGTGAGACTCTGTCTCAAAAAAAAAAATGAATGAAGTGATTCACTTGATTTTTTTGGATTCATTTTTTTTTCATTTGATTCACTTTGATACATTTGAGTTGAATATTAAACTATACTGTTTAGATAAATGTTGGTGGGGGTCAGTGTCAAGTAAGGGATGAACATTCCAGAGAAACATCTGTTGAGAGGCAAAAAATGAAAAAAGTAAGCTTGCTCTTCCTCAATATAAGGCTGTGGTTTATCAGAGCCAAAGCGTGTGAGGGAAGATCCCCACTCATCCATCCATCCATTTCATCAGAAATTGTTGATCACCTACTATGAGGCATGAGCTAGGTGAACAAAAACAACACATCTTCCCATCCTTCAAGAAGTTCTCACGTGTTTACTAGGGAAAGACAGAAACAAATAATCGCTGACAGAATTTACCAAGTGTTGTAGTAAGAGTGCTATAGGAACTGGGTTGGCAAAGAGAAGCAGATATCAAACACCGCTCGGTTGGTTCTAGAAAAGCTTCATAGAGACAAAAACCCCTGACGAATTGCATTTTGAAGAAAGATCGTGGCAGATGGATAGCAGAGTGATGAGCACGTGAGCAGCCTGTAAGAATGATCAGCCCAGAGCTCTAAAGACGAGGTCAGTGTGGCTTCAGCCCAGGTCCTGTGCGTCTAGTGGGAATGACGGGAGGTGAGGTTTGGGGTCGGGGTGGGATGAGAAGACCAAAACTTTGGATTTTGTGCCGAAGGCAAAGGGGACCCATTGAAGGGTTTTAAGTCAGGGGGCAGGAATATAACCAGATTGGCATTTGGAAAGATCCATTTGGTGGATTGTGGAGGCCAAGTTTCGAAGCAAGGTTAAGAGAGGAAGCCTGAATTCTGGTAACAGCAGAGGAGTCGGTACCCCTACCGAGGGGCTGTGTTTGGAGACCCTAGTGAGGCAGACAGAGGAGGCAAGAATTTAGGCTAACAGCTGGGTGAATAGCGCTGTCCTTCGCCAGGACAGGGACAGCAACAGGAAGAGTGAAGAATGGGACACTGCCCCCACAGTGACGGTGGTGGAGGAGGGGATTAACAGGTGTCCTGGACAATTGATTCAACGTTGGTACCATTAAATAACAAGATCACGGAAGGAGGAGTTTTGAAACTCACAATAAACTGGTGAAATAATTATGTCACATATTAATGTCATTGCACAAATAAACTAAAGTATGGGTCTATTGAAGTGATCAGCAACTCAGGTCTTCCAACTCCTAGTCTAGCACTCTTCCCATACTGCCGTGCTGTGACTTGGTTCTAAGTCACCAGCTGTTCCTCTCCGCGAATTCCTGGGCCCAGAGGTGGCACATGTGGGCCGCTCCGTGCTGCTCTGGGGCTAGCTCAGGGCCTCACAGAGCACATTCCCGGCTAAAACTCAGAGACTCGAGTGCTTTTTAAAAATTGGTGTACAATTACAATAACAAGGGGATACTTACATATACAGCTGGCTTATTAAAAATGTTGCTGAATTTCAATGATTGATCATTATAAAAATTATTTATGAAAAAAATAATTTCAGAAAACCTCTTTGTCTTCCCCCCCCTGAGTTTTTCGATTTAAAACGAATGGATATTTGTACAGATAGTTATGTGAGATTCTTTATTATTTTATGAAAGTTTTTTTAATAAGTTCTTAAAAGAATTACTAAAGCCAACTAGAATTATTCATCTAACAACCTAAAATGAATTTTAAAATACTTATAATGCAATATTTAAAAGAAATTAATATACGTCACTGTAATCTAATGATTATAATCTAATTTACTATAATCTAATAAATTCAATATTAACATAATTTTAAAACACTATTCATGTGTATTTCTATACTACTAATGGCAGCTCCACTTCAACTATGAGACCTAAAAAATCCTCAATTGATGAATTTCAATTAATTAAAAATAAATTTAAATGTTAAAAATAGAAACTATATAAGAATGGCTTAAGTTTTTAATGTGTGGCCTAAACATTGCCTATGATTAAAAATATATAATTTGCTACTTCAATTAAATATTTACCAAGAATGTTGGTTGGACCCAAACTCAAGCCATCAATTAGAATGATACATTTGCATTAATATACTAGTGTATGCCCACATATGGAAGTATTGTAAAGATTCATTTATCTTTTTTTAATAGGACTCTTTTTGTATGAAGGCATTACTTTTATTGAACAGTATTTTTGATTTGTAGAGTATCTGGGAATGGAAAATAATAGAAAAGCACTATAGATTGCCATTATTTATATTTTAACAAGCATCTCCCCTTACATTATTCAGTTCTCTGACTTCTTGGAAAGCTACAGTGATGTTTAATGACATCATAGGGAGAGATGACGTCACCTTTTCAATATTATGACTTAAGTGTAGGCTTAAGCAAAAGGAACAGATGGCTGCAAGAGAGAAAAACCCTTGTTTAAATTAGACTAAAACCAGAAGTTGGCTCTGAATTACAAGGTGTAATTAAAACTTTATTTTAAAATGAATTTCACAGTTTATACATCCTAGGAAGAGCTTTTCACCATATGAACTTTGCGGCTGCCACGTAGCACAAAAGAGGTGGTGTTTTTCATGTAAGGTGATACACGGTTCAAGGAACGATGGTATTCAGGAGAGTGAAGATAAATCTCATAGACATGGCAATCCTATTTGTTAAAATGTCACATTTCACGGAAATGGTGTCAGAGTCATGAAAAATTGCTTTAGAAAAAAAATTACTTGTGGAAGGTTTTGGTGGGTAGAATTTTACCGTATAGAATACATGACCATTGCCTTCTCTTGCCCTTATGTTAGGCAGATGGCCCAAAAGTCTCTGTTAAAACAAAGTACAATTTGGGATACTCAAGAATTATTATAACTTTATTGCATTTCATTTAGCACTATTTATGTATATAAAGAATTTTAGTGCATTTCGGCTTGTCAAAAGTTTGCCTGGACCCACCCTCCCTGCCTGCCTTCCTTCCTTCCTTCTTTTTATAAAGAGGTCCATACATTGAGAGGAAATCCACAGTAAGCATTAATGGTGGGAGGGATTTGCAAAACACTTTAGGTTTAAAATATATTTTCTTAACCCCTTTTGACATACGAGCAAACAAACTTGGAGGCCTAAGTGACTCACTGAAGGTCACACACAAGTACAGGCTGGTGTCAGAGCCCAGAACCAGGCAACCTGGCCCCAGGATCCCCTATTTCTCCATTGTCCCCCAGGGGCATAAAACCTACATTGCATTAGTGAAAGAATAGTTGCTGCCACTGTCATCAAACAATTACAGCCTAAATGTATTCGAGGGTTTTGTTTCTATGTCAGCGAGTACTCTTAACAAAACAATGTAGATTACCATGTAAAATTTACTCACAGTTGTACCCAAGCATGTATATAAGTGGCCATGATGATATGTTAAGAGCATTTAGCTTTTCTTACAATTTTCCATCTTCTGTCACAGTGAAAACAGAGGAAATGTCCATGGACATTAGTAACTGGAAAAAGGGAAGTGGTGTTAGTAAATATTTTCCATCAAAAATTCTCACTTGCTTATCAGACCTCTCCTTTGTTGTCTGAACTAATTTTTTAAATTTCTTACTCTGTGGTTGGTTCTGAACCAAAAGGACTAAAATAAGTTGATTTCGCTACACACTATTTACACACCGCATAGGCTACTACTGCACATTCATTCTTCTCATGCATTCTATACATTATGTACCTAATGCATACTTATACATACCCTAATAATAAACCATCGAGCAATACAGTACCACATTCACGGGATTCTAGATGTTGTAAATAATTCCACGTGCATAACGTTCCAATTTTTCTTTTTAAAAATGCTACTGCACTATTTAACTATATAAAGATGTTCTGCTCAATTTCAGTCTGCCAAACTTTTGCTTGGAGTTTTTTTTTTTTTTTAATGACTTCACATTAATTCACTAGTATTCTTAGGGATTAAATGTGTACAGTTCCAAGAATGCCACACAATTATTTTTTGTGGCTTTTCAAAGAAAACCGTAAGGTTAAAAGTCACCATAATTATAATCGAATAATCATTTTGAAGGCAGAGAGAGGGTTGCTCTCCAGGCTGCAGCCCGGTGTCTGGTATATGATAATTAGGCACTCAAATATTTGTGGAGTGAATGAATGAAGTGATGTTGCAGTCTCTCACTTCATCTAATTAAGAGCATAAAAATATATCAAATTATATGTTTCCAAGAGTTGGGCCAATTTGGCATGAAAGATCAGAGCAAAGAGAATAAAATGTGCTGTTGGCCCATCCCTTAAGTTTTTGCCTCTTGACGTTCAGAAACCCTTAGGTCAAATTCCTCTACCTTCCATGGCTAAAGATTTTCAAAGAGAGTGATGTGCCATATTCCTGCACTTCATTGTCATTGTGCCCTTAATTAAACTCTAGGCTCTGGGCTTCCGTCAAAGCCCTCTGGCTTGTTGAATAGATAACCAAGTAGGAAAAAAGATTTAGGCACAGCACCAGTCTGTCGCCTTCCACAGGGCTCGACAATTGAATCAGTTAGTGCCCAAATGCCTGCCAGCCATGTTGCCTTGCCCAGCTTTCATTGGTGATGAAAGAATTCTGTTGTCATAAAAATACCTGCAGCTACTCTAATAGTACACTAAGGATAAAACCTCCTTGAAGATGAATAGCAAAAAACGTAACTGTGGGCCTGGCGCGGTGGCTCACGCCTGTATTCCCAGCACTCTGGGAGGTCGAGGTGGGTGGATCGCTCAAGGTCAGAAGTTCGAGACCAGCCTGAGCAAGAGCGAGACCCCGTCTCTACTAAAAAATAGAAAGAAATGATCTGGACAACTAAAAATATATATATGAAAATTAGCCGGGTATGGCGGCGCATGCCTGTAGTCCCAGCTACTCCGGAGGCTGAGGCAGGAGGATCGCTTGAGCCCAGGAGTTTGAGGCTGCTGTGAGCTAGGCTGATGCCAAGGCACTCTAGCCCGGGGAAAAGATGAGACTCGGTCTGAAAAAAAAAAAAAGGTAACTGTGGGGTGTTTTCTTCAATCACATAGAGCCTGTATTAGACCAGGGGGGCAACATGCCACCTAGAAATGTGGGTTCAGTTTTAACAGGTAGTAATATTATAATAAATGCTTTAAACGCAGAAAGCCTTTGTGGATTAAAAGAGCAAGCAGGAATTCTTAAGTGCTGGTGCTATGTTCCGGTAAATGTTGACTTTGGGTGGCTTTAACTGCCAGGGGCAGCCCCCTACAATGTTCCCTAGGGTTGAATCCACAGCAGCCAATGAGCCTGTGTTTCTTAAAGGGAACAGATGGTTAGGGGAGGGCCTAGACACAGAAGCAGATTTATCTTGTCAAGCTGTTATCTCCAGGTAAATGACCTTAAGTGGGTCACAAATAGTCACATGACAACCGTGTGGTTCAGAGGTCTCCGAAGGCGATGGCCGTTCATTAACTCTTCCCTCTCAGGGAACTGCCCCGCTTGGATAGCCATGTAGCAATTTGTTGCTGCAGTGTGTGTGTTGCGCCCACATGAATGCAGGAATCCCAATGAAGATTTTATTAATATACACTCTCAAAAATATTAAACTGCTTCTATGAGCTTGGGGGACATACTGGAATATTTTAATTTTGTATTCTCAAATGATACAAATACTACTTAGAAGGGGGAAAAATGAACTGATCGTATGGGCCATTGAGGCTGATGGTCAGTCCTGTTGGAGAGCCCCGGCATTCTGGAAGGAGCTGTGACCACCACAGTCTTAACTTGTTACCTCGCAGCCACGGAAGCCTGTGGCTTCTGCACCATCTCCTTTATGTCTGAAAAGGCGTGGTGGGAGAACTGAAATGATTTTCTGTTTTGTTTTGGATTTTTTTTGGGGGGAGGTGGGGAGGCCTTGTTTTGGGTTTTGGGATGCTCTTTTTTTGTGTGTGTCCTCTGTGCATTTTGTTGCATGAAATACATGGTCTTTTGTGATTTGTCCCCATTGCAGAAAGCCGAAGTCCTTGCCCTTTCAGTACAGATCAGATTGTATACACAGCCCAGCAGACCTCAGAGAGTCTGTGAAAGGCTGACCTAGTCAAACCTCAGCTTGGCGACTGTCTTGCTGTGAACAGTCACTTCAGAGAGCTAACACTGCCTGCATCTGCCTCCCTGAATTAGTTTTTTCTGTTATTTTATTCAGTTATGTTTTTCGAAATGCACTACTTTTCCTAAAGCCATTTTCCCTAGTTGCCTCCCTCCCCAGTGAAATGCTCACACTTCCATGTATTTCTTCTTCGGGCACTGGAGCCCTGCCCTGAAAAATCCGTAACATAGGTACAGAATGGGTGGCTGTTGTAGCAATGGTCTCGGAGTGTTCTCGCTGCTCTGAGATTGTCTGATGTCAGGCCAACCTTTCCATTCAATTCTGAGCCATTCCAGAGGGATACACTGAAATCATACCCCTTCAATGTATTTTACATTGAAAATGTAAAAATTCCATTTGCAGCCAAATGGAAATCATGTAATGTTCTTCACTGTGTAAGAGAAAAAATACATATGTGTGTGTTTACATATATAAGTGTATACATATGTGTGTGTATAGGTATAGTGTATACATATATGCATTTCACCAGTAAATAAAGAAAACATTTGCAATTTATATATTGTTTGATTTTGTGAGCAAGGAAACACTATGGTGGTAGGACTTAGGGTTTACATTTTCCAATGAAAGCTTGTTTTCTATTTACGCCAGGCATAATTTTCTAACTTACATACATGTCTAACTATAAATAGATAGGGAGAGAAAGACTCTTCTTTAAGAACCATCTTGAGCCGGTTTCCAGCAGTATGGCAGACTAAATGTTCACAGAAAACCTTTCCAGCAGACTACATGTAAAATACTGAATAAAACTGAAGAGGAAAAAAAGAATCTGTATTTTGAAATGCTTGATTGAGCTGGTGGGAAAGTAAGACTTGCTCAGGGGGCAGAATCAACAAGAGAGCTGAGAAAATGAGAAATAAGGGGAGAACGGAGCTAGCATTTTGCCTGGAAGATTTTAACGGGCCAAGTGAAACAGAGTTTGGGCCTGAACAGGGTGGGAGATCACAGGGGAGACATACAAGCGGAGTAGCCTCCTCACCCTCCCTTTGGGGAGGACGAACTAGGTAAAAACTTGGCCCACAGAGAGTTTTTGGAGATTACAGACAGTCCTTGACTTAGGATGGTTCGACTTAATGATTTTTCAACATTACAATGATGGGAAAGTGATACGAATTCAGTAGCAACCATACCTTGGGTACCCATACAGCCACTCTGTTATTCACTTTCAATATAGTATTCAATAAATTGCACAAGGTATTCAACACTTTATTATAAAATAGGCTTTGTGTTAGACAAGTTAGCCCAACTGTAGATCAATGTAAGTATTGCAGGCATGTCTAAGGTAGACTCGGCTAAGCTATGTTCAGTAGGTTAGGTGTATTAAATGCGTTTTCAACTTACAGTGGGTTTATTGGGTCATAACCCCATCATAAGTTAAGTATACATAAGTATGTCTTTGTCAGTCTTATCTTCTGATGAAAAGAAGATAAGTTGAGAAAAAAGTCTCCCTTGAAAATTCATAACCACAAGCCTGTACTTGCTGAGGTGAAGGGGTCAGAATTTATAGCTCCTATGTTGTTCTAAAGCCCCCAAGTCTAAAATTTAAACATTCATAAAAAGCTTTGTGTGATTCTATTTATATGAATTACCCTAGAGTATTCAAATTCATAGAGACAGAAAGTAGAATGGTGGTTGCCACAAGCCAAGGGAAGTGAATGTAACCTAATATTGCTGAGCTGTACATTTCAGAATGTTGGTAAGATGGTAAATTTTATGTTGTGTGTATTTTACCACAATTAAAAATTGAATTAAAAAATTTAAATTTAATGTAAAGTATTCCCAGGTGGGTAGTGCCCCCAAGTGCCTACCAGAAACAAACAAAACAAACAAAAAGAGGGGGGAAAAAGCCAGAATAACCCAGCACGCTTAATAATTTCCAGGGAATCTGAGCTCACACACAAAAAAAATTGCTCTAAAACACAAGGGAATAACCTAGTATGAATGAGAGCCAGAAGAACCCACAAACTATAATATCAAGTAAAAAAAGGATAGTATAAGTTAGATTTATCAATTACAAGGTAAGCATTGTATGTTTAATATTTTCATAAAGATTGAATTGAAAATGTGTTGAAGGGAAATAATCAAAATGAACAAAGCAGCTTTGAAAAGTAAACAAGCAGAACTTAATAAGTAAAAGAAAAACTATAGTTCTTACTATTATAAACCAAATAAATAGGATAAGGACCAGATTGATTCCATTGGAAAGAGAATTAGTAAGTAGGAAAATAGAACTGAAGAAATTACAGTTCGGTGGATGGAAATATGAAAGAGATGTTAAGAGATGTGGAATACAGGTAAGAAGGGCCTACATATGTCAAATTGGCATCTGAGATGCAAATAGTAAAGAACATGTGAGTGAAATAATATTTAAAGAAACAGTGACTGAGGTTTTTCACAAACCACAAAAGACACATCCTCACATTCAGGAATGCCAAGCACACGATAAAAAGAAATTCACTCACACTGAGATAGATCATAGTGAAAATGCAGAATATCAAAGACAATGATGTTAAAAGCATCCAGAAAGAAAAGACAGATTACATCAGCAAAAGGAGAACTAATTTCATCTGACCAATCAATAGCAAAAATGCCTGTAGAAAATGGAATAGCTTTGAAGGGCTTAGAAAAAATTAACTTGTAAACAGAATTATCTATTTGAATTAATAAATTGTACTAAATTACCTATTATGAATGAAGGAATAAAGACATTTGAAGATAAACAATATCCAACCGTTTTTCACTATGACCACAGACCTTTTCTAAGGGAACTTCAAATGATGTACCTCAGGAAAAAAATAATAATTTCGGATTGAAGACCAGAGATGCAAGAGGGAATGGTGAGCAAAGGAAACAGCAAACAGGAAGGTTAATCTAAATAAACGTCGACCACTTATATGTTTTATAACAACGAAATAATGCGTAATCATTGGGATTTTTAAAAAAATCAGGCAGATTCAATGCCGTGGAAAAAACAGTATATGACTTAGATGGGGGGGTGATTGAAGTTGAAGGATTCTAAGATCCTTGTATTCTAGGAAGGATGGTAAAAACTATTTATTAGATTTGAAATTTGGCAAGTTAAAGACATATGTTAAATTTTCTATAGCCACTAAAAGAATAGAAATAGTATATACAGTCATTCCTTGGTGTCCAAGGGGGGTGGTTCCAGGACACTCTACAGATACCAAAATCTGTGAATACTCAAGTCCTTTATATAAAATGGAAAAGTATTTGCATATAATCTATGTATATCCTCCCATATTCTTTAAATCATCTCTAGATTACTCATAATACCCTATACAATGTAAATGCTACATATTATAAATAATTGTTATATTGTATTTAATGTGTACTATTTTTTATTGTATTATTTTCTATTTTATTTTATTTGAATATTTCTGATCCATGGTTGGTTGAATCCAAGGATGTGGAACCCATGAATACAGAGGGCCAACTGTATACCTTCCAAAGAACAATTTGTATGTATGCAATAATACAGCTTCAAAATATATAAAACAAAAGTTGAAATATGTACAAGAAACTAAAAATTCACCGTCATAGATATTAACACACCTCTCTTAGTAATCAATAGATCAAGCAGTCAAAAAATCAGTGGAATATAGAATATTTGAACATGATTAACAACTGTAGTCTAATGAACATATATAGAACACTTATCCTGTATAATAACTGCAGAACACAAGATTTTCAAGAATCTAAAAAACATTCATAAAGTATAAAAATATATGTTAGGGTTATACGCTTTTGTACATATGACATACTTCACAAAGTTTAAAAAGAATCATACTTATTGAATAAATGTGCTACGTATATTCTATATAATACAAGGGAGTATTATCAAATACATCACTTTAAATTCAAATGAAGCTGCCCAATATCTCACAGCGAATGATACAGTGAGGATGTAAATGTCTCTCTGGGTCCAAAGATTCTAGTCTTCACATTCTGTTGCACTACCTCTATGACCAGTATCTAAAAGCACCCTTCTATTTTATCAGTACAATCAGAAGATTCCTGAAGATAGCCAAGCAGTGATCTTTATACTGACCCAGTTACCCAGAGAATCACCTTTACCTTGATGTTCCTCAGTTTCCCCATTAATATTGGCCTCTGTGTTCTGCTGTAACTACAATTTGTTTATTTTTTCTGCACAGGATTTTTCAGTATTTCTATCAAGTAGCATTTTTACCCATACATTCTGTAGGATCATTAGTTTATTAAATAGCAGCATGTCAGATCTGATGATCAGGATTTATCAATCTTTTAATAGGGCTTTATTCCAATATGCAAGATAGAGAAGTAACTGTAATATTTTATTAGTCTCATTGGTACTGCATTAGTTCTTTAATAAATTCAATCTGAAGGCTAATGATTAGCCTTAGCAACACTGTTGGGCTTGTTTGTAAAATTAACAGTAGCCGGCATCTATTTATATAATCATTTGTTGTGCTGACCCCTATGCATCTAATATAATGTGTAGGGATTGATTGGCAGGCCCCAAAAAGATATGTCCATGGGAACTTCTGAAAGTGACATTTTTGGGGAAAGGGTCTTTGCAGATGTAATTAAGTAAAGGATATGAGATTAGATCATTCTGGATTACCTAGATGGGCCATAAATCCCATGACAATGGCCTTATAAGAAATAGAAGGGAAGAAACAGAGAGGAGAAGGCTATGTGAAGAGAGGCAGAAATTGTAGCTATGGACCCACGAGCCAACGAATGCCTGAATCTACCAGAAAACGAAAGAAACATTCTGTTTCTACTCGACAGCTTTTGGAGGAAGAAGGATTCTCCCCCGCAGCCTTTGCAGGAAGCAAGGCCCTGCCAATGCCTTCATTTCAAACTTCAGGCCTCCAGAACTGTGAGAGAATGAATTTCTCTTGTCTTAGGTTGCCCAGTTTGTTATAATTTGTTACAGCAGCCATAGGAAACTCATACATAACACCACCAAACAAATACTATACCTATTGCTATTATTTTTTTATAATGGCATTTTCCAAAATTCAGATGATTCAAGCCACAACGGCTGACATAAATGTGAACACTTATATTTGTGGTTTTCTTCTCAGGGTGAAATAAGTGACTTTCCCTCCCTTTATATTTGCAGATAAATTCATCACTCCAACTACTGGCAAAGATTGAGCTAGCAGAATTGGCAGCTACTGTGATATCACAACATGAGACAGTCAAGTTAGACAGTAACACTTATCATGAAAGGTCATGAAGGATTAAGCAAATTAAAGAAAATGACTTATGCAAAACACCTAGGATGTTATCTGACACAGAGTAGGGACACAAAAATGGCAGCATTGAGTTTCATTAGTGTCAGCTGTAAAACTTGATAAATACTGTCTTCCATGCAGTTTGTGGTTTTCTCTAGGTACTTAGTATGGCTTTGATCTGATTACTGCTGATATTTTATTTGATCATTCATTAATCACATGGTGGTTTGCACCCATTTGTAAGGCAGCCTGCTTACCTATCAAGGTGTGACATAACTGTTTTGGAGATGTCTGCACCTGCTTCTTGCAATACTCGGATAATCTGAAACGGTGCACTTGGATTCCTTCCAGGATGGATAATAACAGGACAACCAAGCTGGGTCTGGGCATGAGCTGTTGCCTGAAGAACCTTTCTTTCACTCTCCGTCAAAGGCCAGGAGCAACCAATTTCTCCAATAACGCCACACTTGATGCTGGTTCCATCAGCTCCATGGAGAATTTCACGAATAAGGACATCAGTAAGCTAAGGAAGAGCGAGAATGAACACATTTTATGGGTTGTGAAATTATCCAAATAGATCTACCACAGTATGTGAAGGAATTTATTTATGGAGTCATTCATTCTTTTGAAAATGTATTCAACATTCATTCTATTCAAATTGGCCAATGAGAAAGACATTTTGCTGGCCAAATCACAAATTCAACAAGTTATTCTAAATTTAAGAGTCAATAATACCTTACTGAGATTATTTAACAAGAAATTTACAGCTTTGGGAAGCTACTGGGGAGGGGGAAATAACTTGATGATGGTACATTCTGATTGAGAAAAAGAATCTATAATTTAACCTGAGGAGCAGCATCTAGAACATAGAAAGACCGCCACTAAATCTGTCAATTGTACCAAGTAATTCTTCAATTCTCTCTTATTTGTTCAGTCCTTTACCCTCCGCAGCATAGAAGTACACAATACTGCTGCTACACTTTTGGGTTCAAATGTATATTTGCTGCTAAGAGTGGTTGGCAGAATGTATGATCCCTGCCATTTGCATAGTCTTCAAATAACATAAATATATTAAAAAATAAAGACAGGAAAATAATGCAGATACAATTTTGAAATACAAAGTAGTTTAAGGAGTAATTGATCCTTTGCAAAGAGTGCAGCTGACATTCTATGCCCATCAAACAGGCAATGGAAGATACATAAGAATAAATACATATATGCATCAACACATATAAACAGATACATGTGTTTAGAAAGAGAGCACATACATGTGCAAAAAAGCTTTGCAGCTTATTCCTTCTTTTTGTCCCTAAATGATTTACATCCTTCTGTCCATTCTTAAGATCATATTATGTCAGAAACAGGGGAGTGAATTTTCTTCTACCTTTCCTGTTTTGTAAAAGGAGAAGGAAACATATTCACAAATATGCCAAGTCTCTGCCTGCCAGGTTTTACCCTACAGTGAATCTTTATTGAGGGTTATTATAAAATCCAGGGGAAAAAAATCAAGGTTGCATAACTGAAGCTTCTAATGGAAAAGTGAGGTTTTCAAACAGGCTCTGGCACCACCGCTGGGCACAGATACAATATACAGAGATCTAAGTATTAAAATGTTGGTTTTTTACAATGACCAGTACATTAAGATCTCTTTCCCTGACACTTTTTCTTTATGAAATAAAACGTTCCTAATCTGAGTCCCAATTGGCAGATGTCTTTGCTAGCTAGTAAATTCCTGTAGGATGGCCCAGCTACCTCTGAGCCAATGGCATTGATAAGATTACGACTATTCTGAATTTATAAACAGATACTGTTAAAGAACTTGGGGCTTTCTACCTGCTCCACTGACATGGCTCTGGTCTCGGAAGAGTGAGTTGCATCCACATAAAACCCTGCTCCAGCTATGATGTGGACACCGGTCTCTTCTGCAAGCCACTTCAACGTCCGCACATCTCGGCTAATTCCAGTGGTTGTGTTCTCCACCAAAGCCCCTCCGCCCTGAGCTTTAAAATACAACAATTCTTCCTTTACAGCTTCCGTTTCCTCATTCAAATGAAGGTTCTCTTTATGGCAATACGGGTTTTTCTGAATCCAAAATAAATTTTTCATCACGATAGGTTCCTTGGAGATAGCTTCATGGCTCGGAGGAGGTGGATAGTAAGCGCAGTCAAAGGTCATGGTCAAGTGTTCATGGGTCAGGGTGCGGCCCAGTTTGCTGGGCTCCACCAGGCCCAAAACAGTTTGGACTTTTCCACTTACGGAAGACATTTTTGATGGTACCACCAGGAGATGCTCTAAAAAGAGGGTTTTCTAGAAAAAAAAAGAAAAGTATAATCAGAAAATTTAACACACGTATAAATTCCATCCATAAGGGGTAAGAAAGAGGATCACCGAAACTAGAGATATGATTCCACTTATCATCCTGCCAAAGTCAGAGTCTGTCCCCACTAAGACCTAAGGGACATGCATGGTTTTAAATGATCCTCACCACTTCCACTGGTATTTCTCTGCCTGACTTAGACCCAACTACAACTACTGGAAATATTTCTCGTTTTTCAGGTCACATTTTTCTTCCACTTAATTTTTCTCTCTTAGTCATCGCTCTGCTTTCTTGGATAATTCAACAAGGATCTTCATTTAAAAAAATAAAAACTCAAAAAAAATTAAAAAAAACTCTTCATAATCAATAACTTACATCAAAACCAGCCATGCACGAGTATTGTGTCATGAGTCACTTTTTAGCCAACTTACATATATGGAGGAAACTGACCATTCCACCGTTCATTTGCTAGCCAAGGGAACAAAATTCTTTCGAAGGTCTACCATGTGCCAGAAATCAGAGCTATAAAGAAGCAAAAGACAAGATCTTTGACCTGTCTGGTTTCACAAAATATGTCCCAAACAACGACAACCACCAAGGGAGCACACTTAGGTTTAATAATGAAAAAACTAAAACAGACCAACCTCTCTCCACTTGAGATGTTTGATTGTCAAAGGGCACATGCTCAGAAACACCAAAACTACTGAAAAGCAGAAATTCTTAGTCATATTGAAAGCAGCTGTGATGTATTGAAAGTGAAATCTGCTATTTCTAAAAAGAGCAAACTGTCCTTGTTTTACTTTCGTTTGTAACGCAAATTAAGTTTTCACCAATTTCTATCAGTGATGACAGCAACTCTAATTCCAGCACTTTAGTTGACCGGTACACTTCCTAAATAAAAGGATGTGACTTATAAAGAAAAGGCACTGCTGAAAGTGGTGAAGACCAACACCTCCAAAGCCAAGAGTGAAACCACTGGCAGAACCAGTTCCACTGAGAGCGCCAACCGGACACGTTCAGAGGAGGGTGGGAAAAATCAACTACACAGAGCACCTTTTGAAGCTTTCAAATAGTTCCTTCAAAAGACATTCTGGGCCGGGAGCGGTGGCTCACGCCTGTAATCCTAGCACTCTGGGAGGCCGAAGCGGGCGGATTGTTTGAGCTCAGGAGTTCGAGACCAGCCTGAGCAAGAGCGAGACCCAGTCTCTACTAAAAAAATAGAAATTATCTGGACAACTAAAAATATATAGAAAAAATTAGCCAGGCATGGTGGCGCATGCCTGTAGTACCAGCTACTCGGGAGGCTGAGGCAGGAGGATCGCTTGAGCCCAGGAGTTTGAGGTTGCTGTCAGCTAGGCTAACGCCACGGCATTCACTCTAGCCAGGGCAACAGAGTGAGACTCTGTCTCAAAAAAAAAAAAAAAAAAAGACATTCTGAAATCACTATTTCCCCCCACATCCCTTTGAAGGCCTTCTCTGACTTTCTGAGCATCAGTTTTCTCATCCATAAATTAGAATAACAAAGCACATTTCATAGGTTGTCATAAGAATACAGTTAAATTAGAAACCACAGGTAAAAATACCTGTAGAAATGTTCGGCTCATAGCCCCCGTTCAACAAATATGAGCTTTGTTATGCTAATTCTAGGAAATATTATGTATTTCCTAGGTTATTTCTTTGCAGAAGCAGTGGTTGATTAGAGGGGAGATGATTTGGGGGAACAATGGGGAAATTTCTAGTGGGTATAGGACATACACAAGACAAGGTGAAAACAATGTCAGAGGTCAGAGGGTTACAGAATTATAGGCTGATTTGCAACCAGCCACTGCAATTATCTTGAACTCAGGTGTATGAGATATATCAGCCCACAAGGCATAAATGATTGATTCAGACTTTTTGACAGAGAACTTGTGGCTAACATGGCCATTGATTTTTGTTTGATGAGGTTCTTCTGCAAAGCCAAGCTTCCAACAGCTAGGCAATTCACATGGTGGCTATAATAAAAGCAGGTAGTATCTGTCCAGAAAATTACTGTATAGCTGTCAGTCACCACACAGGGCAGTATTTTCCACTGATGCTGTGTAAGAACTCACTGTTCAACGTCTTATCCCTTGTTACTGAGAGCAAGGCATATGTAGCTCATTCCTTCAGTTGATGAAATCGCAGCACCATTAATGACGGATTCAATCTTCCATGTGGGTTAATTTTTTCTTTTTCTTTTTTTGCTTCTGAAAGACCTTTACTGAATGTTCCTTCCCTCCAGAGTGGGGGAGACACGCCCACGAGCTGTGGTCAGCTCCCTGACAACTCAGTTTAATGAACCCTGGGAAAGACATCGACTGCCCACGTCCAGCACAACAGGTGCGGCGGAGGGTGGGGGAGGCTCTAGCTCAGACACTTCTCCAGGGGGCGCAGTTGAGCAGCTTGTCAATTGGGTCCACGTGGGTCAGCAGCACGAGGTGGTGGGAGCCGCAGCGCTTCAGGCTCCGGCGTCCAGGGCGTCCCCCTCGGTGTACTCCGACTGCAGCGGTCCCAGGTAGGCCTTTTACTTATCGCTGATGATCTTGTCGCTGGCCAAGCACCATTAATAACAGGTACAATCTTCCATATGGGTTAATTTTCTGTTTTTTTCCCTTCTGGCTGCTGGTCTTACAGGTGTGTCGCATGAATCACAGAGGGGTAGAAAGTGAGATAAATTGATAAAACGCTATCACTTTTACTAGAAAAGTACCAAGCTGCATATTTAATTGATGTATATTTGAAAGAGCAATGTTGGTATGTTTCAAGCTCACAAGCTGTGAGTCTTTGTGAAAAAAAAAAAAATCACTTAAGAAATGTCATCCCTTCTGGGAAATTCCTCTAATGCTCTCAGGCAGAGCTAGTTGGCGCGTCCTATGATCACACACAATGTAACCCACACTCAAAGGATAAGAAACGATTAAAGAACAGACCGGAGCCAACACCGCTCTAAGCTGGAATATGTCTTTGAATGGGGTAAAATATGTATCTAGAATTCAAGGTTTCTGTGCAGCCAGGGAGCCCTTTTCAGCGTGAAAGTTGCTTTCTTTTCAACATTCATGCAAGGGGCTATTCGTGGGCTTCCACCGTAGTGATGAGAGTTCACAGATCAAGAAAGGGGAGCAATGAACAACGAAAGCAGGTGTACACAATTATGCAGACGAGAGTGGCTACCAGCAAAAAAGCAGGCTTCCGGTACTTTCCAGAGCATGCAGGAAAAACTTCAACATTGCACATACTTGTACAGAAGCTAGTGGAAAAGGGATTAGCTAGAGCTATAAACACGTTGGCCAGAAGCTTTGTTGTACTTCAAATGTGAAGTTTGCACAGTCCGAGGATACTCTACAACTACTGTTACAGCCTGACCAGAGAAAACACCTCTTCTAATTCTGATGGGTCTGGAATCAAAAAAGAATATGAGATTTTAAAGACAAAAAAAAAAATAGGGATAAAAAAAGAATTAGAAAACAGTCCTACAGCACAGCTGGAAGCCAGAGACACTATGTAGGATTTGTCTATTTTTAAAATATATGATGCATGGAGCTGCTTCTCTAGACAGACTAAAATCTGTAAATACAGAATACAATTGTTTTTTTACCGTAGAGTGATGATTATTGGTACAATTTTTATGTCTTCTGACTGTAGCTTTTGCCAAATGAATATTTACATATCAATTCCTATGATATCTTAATAAAATTGAATACTATGCTATAAAATAAATGCATAAATTAACTTTTATAAAAGATTTAGAAAATCTGCTTAATTGTGAAAGATTTGGTGTGGAGGAGTGTAGTTTGGGGGCAATTTTAGTTTCATCTCGCTGAGCTGTCCCCAAGCTGTTTCACCCTGGCCTGCATGCTTGAGATAATTCTGTGTGCTTTGGTTGAATACACGTTTCTGTTGCATTTCACATTTCAGAGAGTAGGATTTCCAGAACTCTGACTCTTTACCTGTGAATGAGGGGCGTCTGTGTTAAATGCAATATATTATCCTTCTTTCACAGACCCATGCTCTGTTCCTGCCCTTTCCTCTGCCGCACCGGGCTGCAGACCTGGTTGAAGCTGCTAGTCTCACAATTTTAAATGCAGTGGTCAAACTGGCACATTGATTTTCGGTGAATCGATTTTCAGTTCACTTCCCCAACTTCTCTCACGAGAATGAAAGATCTAATCCCTGTCACAAATCTCTGGTTGCATTTCACTCATAGCTGTTTTGTTTCCCTGAACAAACCTTAACCAATAAAAAAAAAAAGGGAAGGCATTCAGGGTTTTATGCAGAAGACAGGAAGTAAATAGCCTGACAGCAGGGCGGAGATTGGATGGAAGGAAGGCCAGGTGTGCTTGCAAGAAGGCCAGTAGGGTGTTGCTATTATCCGGAAGAAAATCGGGTGGTGGTTTGGTCTGAGATGACATCAGTAGAGATGGTAAGAAAACATAAGCAGTTAAGGGATAGAGCAGATGGAACTTTCCAACTGGACTTGGACTTGCTGGTACTCTAAAAGTATCCTCCAAATAAACGGGTGTCTAAGAAAAAAAAAAAAGTATTGTCTGATCCAAATATATCAGCACTTCTATTTTTTCATGTGTAACATCACACAGAGCGGCTGCGCTCCATAAACATCACACTTACCACTGACATTTGATTTGTGACAAAAATATTTTTTAAGCTGCATAACATTTTTTTAAAGTTCGCTTGACTACTTCTATCGCGAGTGCGGGTTCAAAGCTGTGACATGTCATCTTTCAAGCAGCCTGGGCCTGCTTGCTGAACAACAGTGACACCAGGAGTTTCTCCTTGCACAGAGTCGTTGCATTTCCACTTTCTCCGATATTTATGGGGAAATGGTTCCACAGCATGTAGATTTATAACTTTTAATATTAAACATTGTCAAAAAATCAATAACGATGCCTGAATAGAGAGAAATCCGACCACTCGAGTATACAGAGTAGCAATGGGACCAGCAAAGTTCTTCAAACTGTGACATAAATAAAACAAAACTGCTCAGAGACACAAATGAGCAGCTTGTATTCAGAGGAAAATGAAAACGGTGGGTTTCATTCCCAAGCTTTTTTGCTTTTTTTCATTTCTTCGATTTCACTAAGAAAGTTATTCTTGAATTTGTTATCTGTTTAATCAACCAACTGAAAACACATTCTTGTTAAAAAAAAAAAGGAAAAGAAAAAGAAAAAAGAAGTGAAGGAGGAAGGCGAAGTGGAGGAGAGGAAGGGAAGGGAGGAAGAAGACGGTATTTCTGCTATTTCTACTCAGGTCAAAATGCAGCACTGCTCACTCCTTACTATAGGAACACTCTAGAGTTGGGACAAGGGCGATATTTTCAAGGCGCTGTATGAATATAACTGACCTTTACATTTTACTTAATTTGAAAAACTGCGATCTCATCACTGCCCTTTTCATTCTCAGAAGGTTGCCCACTCAATGCCTCGAGAATGTTTGATGTAAAAGTTTTTTATTTCGCTGCTAACAAATAATAATCCTGAGAGTGAAACGTGTACCAAGTTGCTGGAATCCAACTGTTGGAACTTCTTTTCTTCATACGGAACTCTTCACATGGAAGCCAGTTTTCAGCTTTTGATAGGAGACTTTCTGTTCCATAGATCCCTAGCAACTGGTCGCTCTCAGAAACAGCAAGACTTTTAGCAAATTTTATAACTGGTCCTTCTTAACTATATTTGGTCACTAAAGAGCTTATAATTTGTGTTACTTTTCATTCTTGGCAATCTACAAGTTAAAGTTTTACACATGTAAAAAATTTGCATTCTTCTCACAATTTCATTTGGAAGGTTGTTCTTGAGGTGGTGTGGTCTAGTTGGAAGAACAGCGGGTTCAGAGTCCAGAATCTCTGGCTGTTTCAGTAAATAGCTGTGTGTCTTTCGACAAGGAAGTTAACCTCTCTGAGTCTGTTTTCCTATCTGTGAAATGAGAAGGTTGGACCAGATGACATCTATGCATTTGTGATGTACTTTAACTTGAAATGGATATTATCGATCTTCTATAGATCATTAACTATCTATGAAGGCTATACTTTAAGAATTTTTTTAAATGTATATTTTATAATATATACATGTAGAGACATACATGTAATGAGAGGGAGAGGAGAGAAAAAGAATGAATTTCAGTTTTAGGTCCTTTAAAGTTTAAAAGAGAACTCTAAGATGGATGGGCAGTTTGCAAGAACCCAGTCTGGTCTCCAATGTGTCCTAATTGGGTGATTGTGGAACATTTAAAAGCTCCTAGTGAGTTAGTTTCCTCTCTTGAAAAGTGGAATCTTATCACATAAGATTTGACATGAAAAGCAAGTAAAATGATACCTAAAAGCACTACTTAAATTATAAAGCACCATACAAGTGTTCAGAATTATTATTATACATTAAACTTCAAATTATTTTCCAAATATTTGCTGAGTATCCTTCGGCAAATGAACTTAAACTTGTTCTCTAACAAAACTAACTCACACAAAAACGACACAAAACAAAGAAACTAATAATAGGAGGTTGAAGTTGACGAATCAAACTGAGGCTCTAATTTGCTTATAAATGAATTTCTTCACTTGAGGCCTGTGATTTTTAAGAGCAGATTGACAGTTGCGATTGACATCACAACTCATTAGGTTTTCAGAAATGACCCAGCAAAGTGATTACGGCTACAGGGGGTCCTCATTATCCACGGTTAACTGGTACCAGAAATGCCTTTTTAAATGAATGTGCTTCATACGGTGGGTTGGTGTCCACAGATGGCCTTCAGGAACGTGCTTTCCCATATCGAAATCCTTGCGTAGCCCCTTCCACGCTGCGTCTGCGCTGGTCTGACTCACTGTAACCAACAGAAAGCGATGCCACACCAGTTTGGGACCCGTACCTTCGGAAGTAGCTTCTGCTTTTGTGCTTTGGAGGACCTTAAGTTGTAATGCAATAAATCTGGCTAAATAAATAAAATTTGGCTAAAAAAAATCTAGAGAAGGAAAGGGCCTGACACTACATGGAGAGAGAGAGGGACCCCAGCCATGCCAGGGTCCCCACTGAGCTCAGCCTTGCAGCTGTCCCTGTGAAGGCACCAGATGACCCAGCACAGCCTGACCAAACCACAGAATTATGCCCTCATTAGACACCAAATCTGAAATTCCAGTTAAGACTTTTTCACTTTTGTTGTTGTTGTTGAAGTTTGCAAGTAGATAGAGCACGTAATATGCATGCCCCGAACTATGCTCCGAATCCCATTGGATTAAAATATCCTACACATAATAATTTTTTTCTTCTGTGTCCAGACAAATGTGGAGACTGGTTTAAATTTTGCTTTCTTAGTGATAAATGAAGAGAGCAGAAACTGTATACATAAAATACTCATGCCTATGAACTAAACCTGAAGCATGATGTATTTTATGATATCCAGAGGATACAACATCATGGAGAACTGTCCAAATTTCAAATAGCTGTCCAAATGTCCAAATACCAAATAACTAAGGTATTTATTTGGGATTACTGTTGCCAGATAAGCCCCAAAATATGGTGGGGGAGAGGGATGCATGATTTCAGTTTTGTGTATGCAATGCTAAAGAATAAAAAGGTTTAAAATACATATAATATTTAAGGAACTTATATTAGCAATGCATGAAACACCAAAAAACCATTTGAAATTTTTCACGAATAGAAATCTAACTTCATGCTTCAAGGAAAAAAATCTTTCCATTTAAAATGGTATTAATAACTTAGTCCTTAAAAGTTAGTAGAAGCAGTCACATAGCAGAGATCCAACAGAAAGCATCACATGGGGGACAGTTATGAGAAACCTGGCCAGTTCTCTGACTAGTTTGTGAAAATAAGCAAGATCGCAGTGAGTGCGGTCATTGTGGGGCTATGACAACCCTCCTATCCACAGTGTGAGTAAAAGTGCAAGTTCGCCCCACTTTTCTGAAAAGTAGTGTAGCAACATGTATCCAGAGTCTTAAAAATATTACTTTGCTGCTGGGAATCTGACTTAAGGAAGTATTTAGATGGGGGTAAAAAATATTTATGCACAAATAGTTCATTATGGTATTATATAGCATGGCAACAAAATATCTTACAGGAATGTTTATATATATGATGGAACATTATATAACCATTCAAATTGTATTTGTAAAGAATATTTACTGACATAGAAAATGCTACTATTATAAGAAAAAGCAAAATTCAAGACTATTTTAAGTATGATAAATTTATGCAGTGTATATATCTTCGTGTATATAGGGCTTAACGACCAGAGATACTAAAATACTATGCTTATCTTTGGGTGGTAGAAGGAGCAAAGAGAGACCATTGTTTTTTACAGCACAATTTAATGTATTTTTCCAGTTTTTAATGTTTACCTATTATATTTATAATCAGTAAAAGAGTAAAATGGGAAAAAGTCCATGTTACTAGTATAAACCCATCAGATGCCTATACTGACGTCACAGGTAAAATATTAGAATATAGATTTTGAATCCTCCAACTAAAAGACACAGGCAGGCGAAGATTTATGAACTTAAAAGCTATTTCAAATTCGTCTCTATTAGCACAAAGTTGCTAATTGCCAGTCTTGCCTGAAATTTGATATTGTTTGTGTGCAAATATCTCGGATCCAATGACAGGACTTTTTAGTGGCTGTGGTCCTCTTTGATTAAATTCCAGATGTTGGAGTCAGTCTTTTGTCAACTGATTTTGACTTCAGTGGAAGTCTTGGAGCCCGAAGATGGTTCTGGAAAAGGCTCAGTGGCCTGAGTAATTCTTACCAAAGTCACGCCAGACAAGGACCAATATCCCACTTGAACATACTCCTGTGTGGGGTCAGGAGCAGAGATGGGGGATTGTCAAGAGGACATTTTATAGGACAGTGTCAGAAATGATAAAGCATGGGGCATGATTTATTTCTAGGTAAAAAAAGAGGTATCAAGGACAATAAATTTTAAGTATAGACAAACCACAGCAGAATAGAACCATAAAAAGAATCCTTTTTAAAGGAGGGTGAACAACAGCCTTTGGCACATTAACAGAAAAACAAGAAGATGAAATAAAATGTTATAGATTTGATAAATATTTATTTAGCATCTATTAAGTGAAGTGTAAGATGCAGTATTGGCCAGGTCAATTGGAGATACAAAAACAAATAAAAAAAGAGTGGATTGCCCTCCCAACCCCCTGCCTGTCACCTGGAGGCTGGGAACCAACAGTGATGCCTTTTGTTCGTTTACTAAGCTCCTACTGTGTGCTTCATTGACATTCGTGTGCCTGTTTGTTTTAATCCAGCCTTATCCATGAAAGATTTGAGGCAACTGGCACAAAAGAGGCAAATAATGAAGGAAGAAAACAAATATTAAAGCAGGACCAAGGAAATGATAAATAGAAGTAGAATATACACTAGAGAAAATCAACATAAATGTGTATTCTACAGAGGTTAAAAGTTAGAATAGGGCTAAACATTTCCCTGGAATATTTATTTAATATATTTCTGATAATAGATAATTCTGAGATCGTAGCACACCCCTTCCACAGGATATCACATTATTTCCCTAAATCAGAAGAGCTAAAAATTATTAAAAAGCATAGAAAATGTTTTCCCAAAGAGTCTTTGGGCTGTAGATTTTGAAGCCACGTTTATTTTTCATCTTTCTTTTCTTTTCTTTTTTTTTTGAGACAGAGTCTCACTCTGTTGCCCTGGCTAGAGTGAGTGCCATGGCGTCAGCCTAGCTCACAGCAACCTCACACTCCTGGGCTCAAGCGATCCTCCTGCCTCAGCCTCCCAAGTAGCTGGGACTACAGGCATGCGCCACCATGCCCGGCTAATTTTTTCTATATATTTTTAG